>JAWQRP010003559.1:0-13176 GCA_033557875.1 Quadriops clusia
GGTGTCCGCTCGAGAAATGACTCGCCCCGCCCACAATTAGAGCCCTGCGCAAGAATGGACTCAATTCCGTCTGTCAGGAGTTTTTGGTTGAGCAGTATTTTCAGTTGGTATATGTTTGATTCAAAGTCGTTAACGGTTCACATGTGGGGTTGGTACTACTTAGGCAACCCTCTCCATCTTTTATATTTCAATTTTCCATGCATGAACTTTCACAATAGGGGTGCATGGCCACTACAACAAAACTTAGTGTGGAAACTAGCCAATAAGTTCCAATCGTCATGCAGCTTTTTCAATTAAATTGTTTATTTGAACAGTGCTATAATATTTACAATTTATTTTAAGTGTACAATAATAGAAAATGTCCGGCATTTCGAACAATTCGAAATTGTCTCAGTGCAAGGATAGAGCTTCTGTTCTTTCCTCTACACTCAATAGGTAACAGTTTTCATTATACTCCTCTTGCGTTAGTAATTTCCTTTAACTAATTTTATATATGTTTTTACAAGTTTACCGCGTATTATTTTATATCTTCTTCTTCTTCAGTATAGTCTCGCACAATCATATCATTTGATATTAAAATACGCGAGGCGCGTGGTCGCGCTCTACTTTACCAGTGAGTTGTCGTGCGATTTAGGTTAGATGTCACTGTCATTGTGACAATTGTTTAACGCACAAAGATTGTCAAATTAATTGCATTTCAGCCTGTTTTATTTATAGAAATCGAGTGGTAAGCGAGTTAATTCAATAAAAATCTATCGATTCGCCTCCACATTCCGATCGCGTCCGCTGTCGCGATCGTTTTAACCTCGCGACAGCTTTAACCTCTAAGAGGTTTGAAGGGTATTCATCAAATCCGTTTGTCTCCTTAGAATCGCAATGGCCAAGGAGGAGGAGGAGGACAAGCTTCCGGACAAGGATGCCGCGAAGGAGTTCTACGCCAAATACGAACCAAAGGAGATTTTGGGCCGGTAAGTTTCACGAAACATTTTTCTACACTTTCCGATTTCTGGTCTTAGCTTTAGATCAACCGTTTTGATGTAGCGCCTCAAAGGCCATTGATTCCCCCAGACACGTTTTTCTACCGCTAAAATTAGAGGTTGCATTTAATTTGTTTGGACACATGTTTTCAGGACTAACCGTCATCAGTTTTCGATTTCTCGCCAAAAGATTAATAGGACTGTGTGGGCTGTCGTCTGTGCGTGAACATTTGTTTATTTGCATGGGTATACATATTTAATTTGGATATGTATGGGTTTTGTTTGTGCCCATGACTTTAATTTGAAAATTGTGTGTATATGTTTTCCTTGCACGTGTCCGTGCATAAGTATTTAAACTGCATCCTGTTGATTCAATTCGTTTAATGTTTCAAATACAACCACATTATTGCTGTTTCCCTTTCGTTTCAATGATAAATAAGTGTATTATCATGAGTATGTAGTTTATCATCATAGAGTTTTTGTTGATTCTAAGTTCCAAGAGAATATTTATTTTTGCAAGACAATAAGCCGTGGTGCTAAAAATAGCTTTGGCAAAAATGTGAAAAAAGGTGTCTGTCGGGATAAAGTCGCATTTAAAGGGTTGCCAAACCCACATGCAAATAAATTTCGATTTATGTCAGAGCTGTTGCCATTAATTTTCAAAATATTACACCTTGAGTTAATTTTTTAAATATACTTCTTATTGTCACAGATAGTGCTATGTTTTACCAACATGAAATAAAAAATTTCATATTATTCGCATAAAATAAATGATTTTATTGGTCAAAGTGGAATATTTTCAGTGGAATATATTGCTTCCAAGTAAATCTACCTTTGAATATTAACAAGATTCATCCACACTAACATTTTTGTTTGGTAAATAATATTGTAGTTAATTTGTTGTGAAAATATGCAGTAATTTAATATAATTTAAGCAACTCTGGAGGACACTGATTGTTTAGATTGAATGGAAATACAATTGTTATTATTGGAATTGATTTGCATTTTAAAAAGTACCATTATTGATTAAGTAAATTGATTACATTTGTAATACCAAAATGCTAATAGCAATAGTTTATATATTTGTTTGTTTAGTCATTATTTTGTTTCATCATTTATGTATATATTTGTTTAGTTTTTTCATTAATTTATTTGGTTTTCATCTTATTTATCAATTAATGTATTCAGTAATTATATCAAAATGGTCATTTTTGGTTTTCTATTTCAGTGGTATAAGCTCAACAGTAAGGAGATGCATCGAGAAGGAAACTGGCAGGGAATATGCGGCCAAAATAATCGATCTGAGCAACGACAATGGAGAAGGGGGAATTTCAGCACACGAGGCTACAAAACAGGAGGTCAACATTTTGCGTCATGTCGCAGGTCATCCATACATCAGTGAGTCAATTAAACATTATTGAGAACAGATCTATTTAAATGATAGTTTTGACACAGGTTTTGATTTCAGTTTAACTCTTAATTAATACTAGATTTTGCATTGAGCAATGGAGAACTTTATTACTTTACATTTGATTTAATAATCCGTTCAGATTTGTAGGAACTCTGGTTCGTAGGATTTCCAGATATGATGTAATGGTCCTAGGTATATAAAAATAATCTTCTTTAAATCTGTTTTCCAGTCGAATTGCAAGATGTCTTTGAATCAAACACATTCATTTTCCTGGTCTTCGAGTTGTGCAAGCATGGCGAACTCTTTGATTACCTCACTTCGGTGGTCACCCTATCGGAGAAGAAAACAAGGTACATAATGCGGCAAGTTTTCGAAGGGCTTGAGTACATCCATTCGAAGGGCATCGTCCACAGGGACATGAAGCCAGAGAACATTTTGTTAGACGATAACCTAAACGTAAAGATCACGGACTTTGGATTCGCCAAAACTTTGGTCCTGGGAGAGCGCCTTTACGACCTGTGCGGAACACCCGGATACCTAGCTCCGGAAACATTGCGGTGCAATATGATTGAAGAATCTCCAGGGTATTCTTTCGAGGTGGACATTTGGGCATGCGGCGTGATAATGTACACTTTGTGAGTATTATAAAATCTTTGTTTTGCTTATCTCTTTATTTACATTTTAATAATTTTTCTTTACTTCAAATAAGTAAGTATGTATGGTTGCCTATACAGGAATTGATGTGGCAAGCGGGTTGCTTATCTCCCTTATCCATTGATTTATTAGAATTTATCTGCATTTAAAAAAGTTTTTGAGCGATGGTTTAACTAACCAATTTTTCTCATTACAGATTGGTAGGTTGTCCACCTTTTTGGCACCGCAAGCAAATGATAATGTTGAGGAACATCATGGAAGGTAAATACTCATTTAGCTCTCCCGAATGGGCTGACATTTCGGACGCCCCGAAGGACTTAATCCGAAGATTGCTAGTCGTGGACCCAAGCAAGAGGATAACCATAACGGAAGCTCTGCGGCACCCGTTCTTTACAACAGTGGTGAGTACAATTTAATTCATGCATAGAAGTAATTAGTTTACTTTTATTCATATTGCAAATGTAGTGTTCTATTTCTGTTTCTTTTTGGTTCTTATGATTTTTCTTCTTGTTTTTCTTTTTCAACATATGCATTTGGTTCCTGTTTCTTCACACGTTCAATTTCTTGGATTTTTCCTGTGTTTATTTTTTTCTTTTTGTCTGTTAATGTACATACTGTGCCTAACACCGAAGTAGCTCTTCAATAATTTTTTGTTACTCACAGCTTTATCTTAATTTTATTTATTTATTTTTTATACGTACTCACAAGGAGTAGGGCCGCTTCTGCATCCTCTGTAGTTGGTAGTTAGTAGCATAGAGTATTTGTTGCAGCAATTGTGGGACCAGGACATAGCGCCGCTCAAGCACTCTTTGAGAAAAAATAGCCGACGTTTCACGGTCATCGCGGGCATTTGCTTGGTAATGATATGTCACTAAAAAAAGATTTTGGTTGATGGCAGTGATCACACACAGAAGCTTTATTGCGCTCGTTTTGAATGGAAAGTTGTTGATTTTTAATACACAAAGATTTTAAACACACAGAAATTTTAAACATTTTTTGTTCTAAAATTTCAAATAATTTTTACATCTTTTGTTTCGGTTGTGTTTGCAACACTTGCTACATAATTACACACAATATAGTTCAAGATTTAAGCATCTAATGTGTTAATTCTCACGTTTATTTTAAAGCCAGCTTCCGATGTTTCTAACGAGACGTAAGTTTTTCTCAATAACATTTCATATTTGGTCGAGTGTAATGAAAGTACGTACACAATTAGTGATTAAATTTGTAGTTTATTTCTTAATGGTACATCTTAATGATTTTTTTTTGTAATAAATCTTCTGTGCTGACTGCTCGAGTGACTAACGTTTTGTGACTAACTGGACAACATACATTAGTTGCATTTATCAATAATTTTTAATACAGCTTTAATTGTTTTAATTACTTTAATCTCTCTATTGCATGTTGGCTTTTTGCATGATTATGTGCCATTTTTACTTTTTGGAAAACCGTTTTATTTTTAATGGTTTTTTATATTAATCCTGTTTGTTAATCATTTTTATTCAGTTTTTAATAGCTGTTTTCTTAGTGTTAATCGTTTTTATTCGTTTTCCATCATTTTTATTTTATTATTAATGACATTGTTTTTTGTATATAAATATCGTGGAATAGAGAGATAAATACCTGCTTTACGAGAATCACGCCAAAAACATTTGTTTATGATTGATCCACAATTGCTGTCTTTATCTAAAGCCTTTCTGCTATCCTAGTCGTAATGTTCATAATTAACGTAGACTGTCATAAAATAATCTAAGAAGCTTCTGCTGGTAAATAACCCTTCAATTATTTTTGAATCGTACGTCAATTAGTTTGGCGTTCTTTACCCGTTTGCTTTTTTTCTAGACTCTAGACGTTGCCACGTAACTGTTTGGGGATTAACCGGTAGTCGTTGGTGTTGGTGTAGGGTACACACTTTGAATCCACCTTTGGCTTTTTGCCTAATCGATTCTTTGGTTTTTTTTTGTTGTTTTAGCCCCCTGCGCCCGTCTTGCAGAGGTCCTTTGACGAGATCGATGTCAAAATCGTAGGTTCCACCACTATTTTACAATATTATTAGATGCGTAATATTATTATTGATTGGTGCCCCTTTCGTCCCCTCCTGCACCTAAGCCCCACGAAAACAAGAAAATAATAATAAAAATGGGTACTAGGAATAATGCACTTTAGTTACATGACGGCTAGATGCAAAGACGTCAATTTTATTATTATTAATTATGGTTATAAATAGTTATGCATATAAAAACTTTCTTTTTTAATGTTAACTTATTATTTAATGTCGGTCTGTTTTACACCAAGTGCTAATACTAATGCCATTGATTGGAATAAAAAGTTGTAAACTATTTAAAATTCCAGTTTATTCGGAATTATTTTTACTTTCTCAGAAAAGTACTTGAGGTAGATCGATGAAATTTGGTATTAGGCATTTCAGCTAAAATACCTACTAGTTCTAAAAATAACGAAAAAGTCACAGATTTGCAGTTTCTGCTTAATTCCTCAACTGGAAAACACCGCTTTTATTAACACTTTTTTAAATATGCGTACGTATTTTTAAAACCTTAAGTAATAATATCAAAATTATTCAACTATCCTTCTGAATACTGGTCTGAATCTGTATTAGTTTGTTTAGGATATCTCAGAAATAAACGAGAAAGTTGACTGGAGATAACGAACGGAGTATTAGAAGCGGAGTTATTGTTTTACAAGTAACAATGTATTTGTTACTTAGGTGCAACAATGAATATCATCAGTAAATGTAATAAAATGAAGCCCAACATATATTTTTTATTCATTTATGTCCTTTTTAATCTAATACGCATTAAACAATAATAATTTTGGCTGCATAAATCGTTCAGGTATTCAATGTATTTAACGTGGAGAGTATCTTCTATTATTTAACCAATTTAACATTTCACAAACATTTTTCTTTAATAACTAATTCATTATTTCGTTAATTCGTTTCTTATTTTATTTTACCTTATTCGAATAATGTCTTCACCTCGCTTCCAATCTCTCCATGTACATTTCACACTCACCCCGTTTAAAAAAATATATACTTCAAACTTCGTTCGAAGAACGGGCATATTTGCTAGTATAGATATAAAACATAAGAATGCTACCCGCACTCCTTCTGTCCGGCCTCTAATATAGCCAGCATTGCTGGAAACCATTCTATGGTACCTATTCTGTTCGATATTGCTATATAATAAGGAGGTTTAATGCGCAGGAGAGAGCACAACGGGCGACTTGTGAAGTCGGCGCGGTAAAGGTGCAGAGTGATAAATTTATAAATTTATGCGTAAACACTTCACCTCGTACACATTCCTTATAACCATTTTGTTATATACATAGCAATGTCAAACAGAATAGGTACCCATATTTATATTAGAACTTTCCGTAAAATATCAATATTTAAATTTTGCGCCAAATTTCCCCCTAATTTAGCCTATCACCAATTTCAATGAAGCACAATTCATTAGTTGTTACTTTTAGAGATGACTTAAGGTCAAAAGTCATACCTACAAGCAAAGCCTGTAGTTTCAGAACATTGACCCACTTTACCCC
Organism: Quadriops clusia; assembly: GCA_033557875.1. Taxonomy (NCBI): domain Eukaryota; kingdom Metazoa; phylum Arthropoda; class Insecta; order Coleoptera; family Hydrophilidae; genus Quadriops; species Quadriops clusia. The sequence continues at coordinate 6,604 of JAWQRP010003559.1, forward strand.
CAAACTGATCTATGATTTCGAAATTTGAGATAATGTGAAGGTTTGTTTGGAAAGGAGAATAACAGTTGGCACTTCTGTTTGCCGAATCGCTAGCGAGATTCAAAATAGCCGGTCGCAGTTGGGGATTTCAAAAAGTTGTGTAGTCGCGTCTTTTTAGCGTTTAAATTTTTCAAGAAAATGTAGAGAAAACCCGCGTTTGTGCCGTGGAAAACTGCCGACATCGAGAGATTTACACCTGGGGCCCATTCTGAGTTATGTGGCGGTAAGCGAAAGATGTTTTTCATGAGAAAAAGGTTTCTTCCATTTTAGACTATAAGTAGCGAGTATTGAAATGTCATATGAAGGGTGTTTTGTTGAATGTGTAACGCAAAAAACGCGGCATTGTTTAATTTTCAAAGAAGCGGTAGTTTTTATGTTACATATTCATCTGAACACCCAGTATATAATATTCCTATACTCACTGCTAAAAGGCATGGCTACACTTGATGTATGAATAATGTGATGACTATGTATGTACGTACAACCATAAAGCCAGAAACACACGGCTGTCACGTCCGTCATATCACGCGATGTCATGGACGTAATGGCTACTGTTTTTGAACGGTTTCTTATGTATCAGAGACACACTATGGTCACATCATGTCTATCACGTCAGATGTTCGCATAATGTAAAAAAAGCGTGATGTCACGTGACAGTTGTGTGTTTCTGGCTTAAGAAGCTGAATAAGAAAAGACCTTCTCAAGAAGCATGAATGTTATATATACAAGATGTTAAAAATGGCAGGACTTATACCACATATGTATTGCTTATCCATTATGTTCCATGCAATAATAACTATTATTAAAATAAATCAAATAATAATAAAGATGACAATATTGTAATGTATCTAGCCTCTGTGCAACTCATACGTAATACAAAAAGTGTAATGCAAAAATTAAGGCAGCAATAATAATTTAAGTTATTTCTTTTTTCTGTTATCTATGAAAATATTATAAAGGTATTTATTATACACGTACGTAACTGACATACTTATTTACATTGCTGGAAACATTTTTATAACGTATTTAATTAATTTATCTTCTAACAACTAACTCTCCATAGATTATCATTTTATTATAAATTATAATCACATACAAATAAAATAAGTACGTTTACTTGCGTTATTATAGCACTTGCATGAATTTTGTGTTCTTTTTAACTTTTAACATTAACATTGGTTTACGAGTGATTTCACCTTGTACCTCCATCACAAGTTCCTTTATTTCAACGTTTTTCCAAGACACTCAGTGGCAGTATCCGACATAATCTCATCAGGGGATACAAACGAATTGAAGGCCACTGTGTGTTAGGACATCCTTAAGTCATCTTGCCTTCTTCATCCATTTCCTGAAAACTCCAAAAAATGTTTTTCGCATTTAAATAAAACTCTTTTAACGCATGTTTGTTGTGGGGGGTTTTTCAGAAAATGCAACAGCGCAAATTCGACCCCCGACGCAAATTCCAATGGGCCATATTGGTAGTAAGGGCGATGATCCGTATCCAACGCCTCAGGTTCACCCCCGAGCCTCTGAGTGTCGATATAGCCCGGACGGACCCGTATAGGATAAAACTGCTGAGAAAAGTTATAGACGGGTGTGCTTTCCGCGTATACGGCCACTGGGTGAAGAAGGGTGAAGGCCAGAACCGGGCAGCCCTCTTCGAGAACCATCCCAAAACCGAACTTAAACATATCTACGTTACGAACCTCAGCCGATAACAACCTAGACACCTAGTGAATTTTACATATTTTAAGAGGCCTATTTAGACAACCAGGCGTATCACCCAAACTCACCTTTCCCTATTATCTTTTCTAAACTGCGTGATATGCTTGTATGAAACTTAAATAGGTCGCAATAGTATTTAGTACAAAACTCTAGGGCAATTAATTTTCGTGTAGTCGCCCTCGACACCCTATGTGTGCAATTTAATTAAAAAAATTGAGAACTTCACTGATTTTGTCATTCGTAATTAAAAAAAAGTTAGCAAATTGTGTGAAATTACACTTCATGATTGAAAATTTGATCATTGAACGATTTTCGTTAAAAATTAATAGCAAAATAACTTCTATTTATTAATTGTATTGACTACGAAAAGACACAGCCCATGTAGTTTTTGCACGTTCATACTCATTAAATAATTTATATGATTTAATTTTTATAATTTAAAGTTTTAAATTAATTAAAGTTATATAAGTAAAATAGAAGGATGCTTATTTGATAAATCGCTTTTGAGCCCATTTTATCCATGACTGATGCTGTCATTAACTTTCCATTTTAAACCATTTCCTTTAATATTGTCCTTTATTTGTCATATTTCTTCCGTAATTCCACTTGACGTGTTATTTTTTCCTTAAAATTGCACAGTATTTCATAGGTACACAGTTTCAACAGTTATCCGAGCAAAATGTTCCTATTTAATAAGAATCCTTGATGCAAGCTCCCTGATTACAGGTTTCTTCTTAAAATCGATACCTAATACTTAAGATATTACATTATAATTATTTATTTATGATTACATTTAAGGTAGTTTATAAAATATAACTGTAATCCTAATGCAACTATTTGAAGATCATGCAAATAAAAACAAAGACAAATATTTGTCCAAATACTATATTTTGCTTTATTTCAACATATTTTGTCAACTTCCTTATTCTTTTCGTTCATTATTATGTAAATACACACATATCCACAATTTTATCACATATCATTATGGCACTTTCAGACTACTCTTATTGATATTCCCAACTATATTACTATAGGAGCAACCGATATATTTCGTCAAGTCCCTCATTCGGCAAAGTCCGCAGATGCACCACAAGTTGTGGCAAGCGTGGACGTGCCTATGCAAGTCTCGGAAGACCTTTTTGCACCATTTGCACCGATGGTACTTAACGTGCTTCTTAAACGCGGTTTTCGTGAAAATTAAGTAGCACAACTCGCATACGATTTGGTTTTCCAGCTTGATTTTTGCTCGGATTTTCGCAGAAGTCTTTACAAAGTCCTTCTGCAGCACGACGACAAAGTTACCTTTGACGATCTCCAAGGCCGGGGTGTTGATAACCTTAACCCGTGTCACGGGCATTGCTGCAACTTTTTTAACTTGAGTTGGTGTTGCCTTGACGATTGATGTCGACTTAACGATTGATGTAGGGTTAATGATGCTGTCATTGCTACTGTTGACTTTCCAGTTACTGTACAAATAGTTGGTCGAGTTTTCCGTGTCGGTGATGCGCTCGAAGTTTTTGCTCATCGAATTGAAGTAGTAGTAGCTGCAGCTTGTATCAACGATTTTGGTGTCTTCTAGAGTAATTTCCTCTTTGAGGAGGTTTAGGTCGAAGTCCATCGGAGGGATGGTTTGTTCGTCTTCCGAGACAATCTCTTCCTTCACTTGGCAATAAGGCACTTCACTGTATAAGGTCATTTGGACGCTACAATTACAAATTATGCATTTTATATTACCAGTTGTTTTCACTTTCATAAAGTTTAATTTCTTTGCTATTATTCTTCCTATTGTTCTTTAATGATAAATATCGTTTTTGTTTTGACTACAATTATAGAGTTCCATATAGATTTTTAATATTTGTTTTAGTTTATTATATCGTTACGAATGTGTTACTATTTATTTGTTCAAAATAAAACACAAGAACAGTATACCTGTTAATCAACCTACGAAAATCTAAATTTAGTTTATTGTTATTGGTCAATAGCAGTAATTGAAAAAATTGTTATAGACTTTAACCAAATGGTTTTAAATGATGTAAAACAAATAACCATATCATAGGTAGTACTTAGCGTTAAGTAAAGAGGGCTACAGAAAACATATTCGAGAAACTTGACTTACTTGATTCTGCAAAAGTTGGACGGAAGTGTCTTTACTAAACATTTATTGCACAAAGTGTAAAATGATAAAACCTTAGTAAGGATAAATATATCCACTACGTACTCTCAGATTTTATTGCCATATTTGTGTTTCTTTATCCACTCACTTGCATAGTGTCCCACTTTCCCCGTTTATTGCGCGGGTTCAAGGTCGCCTAAAGGTTAAAAAGTGTAAACAACTTTGAGGTTATTTAACTGTCAGAAATGACAGGTGATTGTGCTTTTAGGTTAGAATAAGCAACGATTATGTTAACTTGTTTTTTAAAACAAATTCATTCCCTGTTAACTGTCACAATGGCAACTGTTAACAAAAGAAAACTTTGTGCTCCGAAGAAGTTAAAGGTACATTTAAAATGCGATATAAATATTCAATTAGTTATTATTATATTATTTTAACAGTGAAAAGAACATTCTTATCAATGAATTTCTCCGAGGTTGATTATGTGAAAATTAAAGCAGAAGTCATAGACCAATTGAAACAGGAAAGTAAAGATGAGGAGTGCCAAAATTACGAGTCCATTCAAGGTAAAAATGACTTTCTCAAAGTCGAAACCTTTCACGACTTCATCATCGCTACCGATGAGGTGCTACAGTTCAGCAGCAAGAGTGAAGTAGAAGAGTTCACCGGCATGATAAATGAGTTTCCTGACAGCATTATGACATCCACCAGCCCATTTGTGGAAGACAACGGAAACAACTTTTCCGTACCTTTGGACATATCATTAGATATCAGAATTGAACCCAAGAAAGAGGAAATTAACGAAGAGGAGTTCAAAAATTATGAGTCCAATCGGGTTAAAAATGAAGCTACCGACTTCCTGAAATTCGAAGCTTTTGATGACCCCATTATCGCTACCGATGAGATGCTTGAGTTCACATGCAAGAGCGAGGCGGAAGAGTTCATTGGTATGCAAAATAATTTTCATGACACCGTTACGGACCCGTTGGCATTCACCAGTCACAAGCAACAGTTACAAACCTATAAGAGACAGTTACAAAACAAGAAACAAAAGTCACAAACTTATTTACAGTTACCACAAAGTAACTCGCAGTTGTCACAAAATAATCGAAAATTGTCACATAATAATCGACAATTGTCGCAAAAAAACAGTCGCTTCCCACAAAAAGACAACCGAAGGTTATCAAACAACTGCAATTCACAAGACATAGATGATCCAATCGAAAAAGTTCCAGACGAGAGAGAAAGGCCCTACCATTGTCAAGAGTGTTCTAAGAAATTCTTGACGAAGAAACACCTGAAGAAGCACATGTTGGTCCATTCGGGACTTAAGCCGTTTGCATGCGACCTCTGCGCCAAGTCGTTTGCCCGCAAAGAAAACCTAGGCATCCACAAGAGGCAGCATGAGGGCGTGAGGCCGTACAAGTGCCTAACGTGCCAGAAAAGTTTTGTCCAAAGTGGAGATTTAAAGACGCACATTCGGACGCACACCGGGGAAAAGCCAATCAGATGCGAAAGGTGCAACCGTTCTTTTGCCAGTTATTCACATTTAAGGTATCATATGAAGAGTGTTCATGAAGGAAATAGGACATATGAATGCAGTGAGTGCAAGATGCGGTTTCTAGTGACTTCTACGCTGGTCAATCACATGAAGACACACAGTGGGAGCAGGCCGTTTAAGTGCGATCAATGTGGACAAACTTTTACTAGAAAGGATCACCTAAAAAAGCACGAAAATATGCACCGGGGGATTAGACCGTTCCGTTGCTCGCTTTGCCATAAAACTTTTAGTGATAAAGGTCATTTGAATGCACACATGAGGACTCATACGAAGGATAAACCGTATCGGTGTGAGTTTAGTGATGAGTTTAGTGTTGAGCAAAACATGAAGCAGCATTTAAAAATTTACTCAAAGACCAGACGGTGAAAAGGATATTTTATTGAAATATAAACAGACTCACCTGTTAGTAAAATATAGTAACTTATGTTACACGTATCAAACGTTAAATACTTCAATATAATTACAATTCTTGTTATAATTACTATTTCTAAATGTAAGTGTGTCCTTCCTAACACCGATGATTAGTATACAATAAACCTTTGTTTCTTCTAAGACCCTAGGAAAAAAAGCACTATACATTCCTACAAATTCTACTTTTTAAAGTAATTATCAATTTGTGTTTGTTTATAGTAAAAGATGGTTTTTATTGATATTTTTTAAGGTTTTCTCTTGTACCACCATACCTGAAAAATTGCTCTGATTATTTCCAAGGGCTTCAAAATTTGTTTTATTTTTGGCATAATCATTTTTAAAATTTAAATTCCTCTTTATACCTTTTTAGTGTTTGTAATACAAAGTTAAAAAAAATATGTATGAACATTAAGAAATCCTCCAATGGGATGTTATAAGCGGAAAATGGGAGCATTGTAGCGAATAAAAGTACTACAAAAAAATTAACTGCTGGGACCATGACCAAGAAAAAAAAGCGTTATAGCCGGGAAATCGTTATAAATGGGATCGTTATTATGAAGTTTTACTGTAGGACCCCAACTTCAAGCATTGTTTGGTAAAACAATTAAAAATACTAAGTTATTTCATTTTCCAAATTTTTTAGACTTTTTAATTGAACAATATTTTAAAAATTTTGTATAATTGAGCATAGTTTAATTACATAGTTATGTTTATTGTTATCTTC
>JAWQRP010003560.1:0-13176 GCA_033557875.1 Quadriops clusia
GTTTTTCGGCCATCCGCCATTTTTTTGCAGAAATGTTTATACCATTGTATGCAGAATTACTTGCCGATTTAAAATATGTAAAAAAAAATTCATCTTCATCATCACTTTTATGGATCCAAGTGCGCTTCCGCAAAAACTATGCGCGGCAGAACAAAACATTACTAGTGTTTTTTGGAGCTCTTTAGGTGCTGAGTAAATCCTGCAAGTTTTATTGTTCTAACTTTGTTAATAACGCTGTAATTTAAGTGGGCCACCTTAGCTGGACCAGGCTGTATATAAAGAATATGGAAATTATAAAGGTACTCTGAAAAATCCTAAAAACCCTTAGGCAAAATGTTAGAAATAAACTCAAACGTGTAGACGTTAGAAATAAAGAATGAGTGTGAGGAAATTATGAAATTGTCTTAATAGACCTAAGAAACCCAGGAAACAGAAACTGAAATATAGTACAGATGGGTCAGAAATAAAATGAAACAATGATTATCCTACTTTCTAAAAGTTTCGTTTTCAGAAAAAACTGCATTCGGAAATACACAAGTTATTCCATGCAACACCTCCGAAATGTTAACAAGATCTTAAACATTGTTTTCATCTACATTCATACACACTAATGAAATGAATTTGAAAATAAATCGTTTTTAGGCAAACACTTCCACTGCACGAATTCTGTCAACTGCAGAACCACAAGTGATCAACCAATTAGTGAACCCGATAAGAACACCGGCTACTACTTTAAAAAGTGTCGTTGCTAGTCCCGGAACCGATCAAGGCCGCATCGTTCAATTAATTTGTAAGTCTGCCGATGGGAAGTTAATCCCCGTCACATCTTTCACTCCAAATCGGGTAGTCAAAGTGGCTACAACGCAAACAGCGGTGACATCAACTTCTCCGAGCAGTCCCAATTTCGACGAAAGCCTCGCGAAATTGGTCCAAGTCCCGGTCAAATCTAAAACTGACTCGGCGGAAAATTCCGAAACTCTACCTAAATTCCAACAAGCATTTGGCAAGACCGTGTATCAAAACAACGTCGATAGTACCAATCCTACAGCTACCAATAATCTCGTCAACAACATTGACGTAGACAAAACGAAGGTGCAAAACAAAAATACCACTACTGTGAACGTTCAACCGCTCCAAGGAGGAGTGATTTACACAAGGCAAGTTCCAGTCGGACAGACAATTAATTTAATACCTCCGAATCGCGGACAAGTCTTTCGAATAGCCACTTCAAACTCCGATCAAATTTCTTTAGTCAAAGACACTACTGTGATACACAACAAAATGAGTGCTTTGCTAGCAGCAGCCTTGCAGGGGAAACAAAAGAATTCGGAAGTGATCGAAGTGGACAGCAGCGCGGAACCGAACGCTTCCGGTCAGCTCAACACTCGAGTCACCTTATCCGCAAGACCCGCGCTAGTTCACAACGCTCGAATAGTCAAACCGGTCCTTCAAATCCCCTCGAATGTTATTCGCAACGCTCCTCAACCGAATTTGAGTTCGACGACTTTGGAACAACTGAGGGAGTTCGATATGGTGTACAAACAAGTCAAAGAACGAAGCAGTACCACAACTCCATCGGATTCTTCGATTGCTCAAGAAAACGCAGAAGGTTCTCCGAGAATAAGCGTAACTTATCTGAATCAACCGCCGAAAATAAACTGTTCGCCCGTTTTGGTGGTCAGCAGTGGATATAACAGCCTGCAGCCGGCCGCATCTCCCGCCCTGAGCGTAGCTTCGCAGGGCAGCTCTAGCCCGTGCGTCACGCCAGCACCCGCTCCGACAACCCCAGTTCTTCCAAAAGTCGCCTCGAAAGGGTCCAAAGGGAAATCCGTTAAGAATGCGACCTTGCATACGGCTAAAGCTTCCCCTGTACCGAAACCGCAGCAAAAACCGCAAGAAGATGAACATACGACGCAAAGAATCTTCGACATATTGGCGGAATACGCTGAACAACTCAGAAACTCTCCCGACCTGAACAACAAACCGGCTCCGAGACGTCGCTCCAATCCTCCCACCAATCCGAGTCAGAACTCGAAAAGAAAAAAAAGTTCCAATTCTAAAAAGACAGGCCAGACCGGCAACAGCACTCTGACTTCAGATGCGGATTTGGAAGATCCACGCACCATCGGCAGTGAAGACAGCTCCTGCGGAGTCGTTCAAGTTTCAATGCAAGAAGAAGAAACAATAGCTCCCGTCGCCGTAAATGCGACGGAATCCAATGAGGCGACCGTACACCCGAGGCAGCAAATTATACTAACGGAATCTTCCGCAAATCAGTCGAGGAATCTTATAATTGCAGATTCAAGTGTCGGAGAAGCACTGAAAATGCCGAATACGGCCGTATTAGTGCCGGGAAATTACATCATGCCAGTTTCAATGGTTAAAGGTGGCCAACAAATTGCCGTCGTTTCCGGAGGCAACAAAATTTTAGCGACCGTTCCGGCAAGATCTGGACCTAACATGTTGTTATTTCAAAGCTTTCTGAATCAGAACAGGAAAACGGCCGTTCCGACTGTTAAGTATTCAACGATCCAACCGATCACTGGGATTTCTTCGCAGAATATCGCTAGCGTTAACAATCAACAACCCGTCATTTTACAACAACCTTCTTCCCACGGAATCAGTACTGTCACCTTGAGCCAGCCATTGCCGATAAAAAAACCCGACGAGCCCACCGAATTACTCCTGACAATTTCCCAAAGCAGAGAAAATGATAGCTCCCCTAGTGAAGAGGTTCCGCAACCAGATAGTAGCACTAACGTCGTTTCCGCCAACATAGAGAGCATAGATTTGGAGGAGACTGCAACTATGTCGGACACTTCTTCTGAGAAAACTTACACTTATCAGAAACCGTTAATAGCCACACCTATCGCTACTCCGGTCATCGCACAAACTAATCCCAAGGATGATATTAATGTCGTTAACGTTCATTCTACTAAAGGTATGTGTCACTAAAAATGTTTAACGATTACTCGAGAGATTGTTCATAAACCGCGTAATGCTAATTACATATTTAATTATAAAATGTGATTATTTAGAAATTTCTTATTTATTTGATTGATTCATAGTGATATGTCAATGATTCTTTCTACATTTATGTTGAATTTACGTGTGCAATATCAAAATTTTACAAACATATAAAGAAGAAATATAATTTCAATCAAAACGACAGGGAATTGCAATAAATATATATTTATCCCTAAAGAAGTTTTAAATAAAAAATGAAACGTTTCGGAAGATTTATCTAATTTCATTTACAAAACAACCCACATACCCAAAAGAAAAATCAAAAATAAATGTATTTTATAAGAATCATTACCATTAATCGTTAAATGAAGTGACCTCCCCTGACCATATACGCATAACTGATGACTATGATTCGTCCTCTCAAGGTGTTACGGGGTTCATGGACAATCCGTAAAATAACTCGATAAAATACTGTATTTCACAGACTATAAAGTGCACCAAACTATAAGCTGCAGGGAACCTTTCAGATTCAAAAATTTTGAAAAAAATCATTGTTTTTGGAAAAAATGCTCGTTATAGTCCATGAGAAACGGTACTCAGTTTTGATAAATTAGATTCAAGTGTTTATATATTTATACAGGGCGTTTAGATAAAACATGTTTATAAAAAATTCAAAATTCATAGAGCCTCTTTGAAATAGTGTACACATACCATCCTGAAGAATTGCGCCATCTAGTGTAGTATTGACAAAGTGGTTACAAGCAAGGAAAACTAAAGTAATATACATATGATGCTTATGCAACCCAATATCCTTTCTTGTCGCGCCGTGTAATAAATGTATAAGTACTGACGTTAGAAATTAGTAATGTGTACTATTTCAAAGAGGCGCTATTAAATTTGAATTTTTTATAAACATGTTTTATCTAAACACCCTGTATATAATTACATTGTAAAATGTTCCAAATAACTGATAAATTAGCTTAGATACAAAAACCAAGGAAAAACATTTTGAACTTTAAGAGAAAATTTCCTAAAGGAACTTGTTTTAATGTAATGCCTGTGGTAATATAGATCAAATAAGTTGCCTAGATATGAAATTTCAGAGGAACACAATCAGTACATGCATACGTAATTATTAGAGTTGTCGATCTACAATTTTCATAATTTTGATATGAACTTGTGGTGTTGTAACAGTTTATACACGGTAAATAATTAAAAATAACCTATCTTACGATTACAAAATTTCATATTTAGTTAAAATGAATTCTACAGTTTTTAAATGGCGCTGAGAATATTTGCTCGTCCTATAGTTATTTAGTTATGGATTACACTTATATTGTGAGCTAGAATTTTTTCATAGTTTAAATTTATTATTATTTTAAATTATACTTAATTGTATTGCAGTCCCAAAAGCGTGTGTATTTAGGTGTATAAAGAAATTTTAGCTCACGATATAAATGCAAGGAAACTAAAGAAAACCGTTATTTCTTGAGAGATTATTGATTTTGTTTATAGTGACTGAAAGTGGGAAAACGGAAGAACGAGTGCAATCTGTTCTAGTGACGGCAGGAACGTCAAATGGGCCGATGCTGTCTCATAGCCCGCCACGATTCACAAAACAAACAGAATGTAGCATTGGCCCGCCAGAGCAAAGCAAAGATGATTTTCCCCGAAACGGAGGAGGCAAAGTATGTATCGTGTAAAATGGATAAAATTCTTATTTTGTGTTTTTTTTTTGTTTTACATTGGATCAGTTCAGGAACCTGAACGTGGTAATTTGGGTTTTCTAATTTTATGTTGATACCAGCCTTCTTACCAAAGGTACTAAATGTGTTTTCATCTTGGACAAGCGATGATCATTTTCCGTAGCCCTAGAACTTTAGTCTCGGACATAAATGGCTCGTGTCCACTTTGGAGGTTGTGAGATCTTTCTTGCACAAATATTGCTAAATCAAAATTTTAGATGATCCATTGCCTATCGAATATTGAGATTCAGCCCCAGGGCGGTGTGTGCTTTTAAGAGATTCATTCCACGGTGAGTTTATCAATTTTCTATGAATTCTATGAAAATAACATGTAATGCTTGCTACAACAGAAACTTTTTCATAATAATGGTTTTTTGGCAGTAGGTGTTGGAAATAGTGTGTAGGTATGTAAGTAAATTATTTCTTTATGCATTACATCATGACTTATTTTACTGGGTCTCGGAAACTTTATCTTACTAATACGGTTATTGGGGATTCACAAATAGTTATGCATGTCATTTTTATCGAATCATTTTAAAACTTGGTGTGCGGATATTTCTTGGGGTCGTCCTAAATAAGGTGATAAAAACGTCGGTTCATCTTGCGTGTCTTATTTTTCTTTTGTTTCTAACTTGAAGCGTTTCGTGTCTCTTGTGCCGCTTCTCTAGAGGTAACATAATGTACAAGAATTAATGCACCTGAAGTTCAATCGTCTGTTGTATTCCAGGTGTTTTAATTCTCGTAAATTGTGTTGCCCTTGAAAACTCTTGAAGTGTGTCAGGTAAGATTAAGACGAAAGAAAAAATAAAGCTTGCAAGATAAAGTGACATTTTTATCACCTTTTCTAGGACTTAATCTCAAGAAATATTAGGACACTAAATCCTGTTACTCCAAGAAAATAGGATTGTATTTAAAAACTTGTTTGTGAAATTTCTACCACCTTGAATATCAGATTTAGACCTTTTGCTGATTACTACATATCTTGAAAAATCAAGTTACCTTGATTGAAAATCAAGAGTTGCTACCAATAAGATCCGATATTATTTCAAAACGGAAATTGATAAAACTTGCGTATTGTGCTTTGTGCTCCAACTAGCCGAGGCCAAAGCGAACAATTACTGATGAACGTAAAGTATTCTTAATTTGGGAGCTACTAACAGTATTCTTTCCATTTTTCTCGAGGAAGATGGTTTTTTGGAGCATTAGTGTGCACTTTTTTCCTTTACGGAACATTTTCTCTGTTTTCCAATCCTATTTCGAACCTATTTGAGTGTGATGGTATTAGAGATAATTAAAGAAGAGGGGTAAAAATGATTTTTTTTCACACATGCTAAGTAAATTTTAGAAGCAGGAATCTTACTTACAATGACAATTATTATATTTCTACAAGTAGGTAACCGACATACAAATCTGCAAATAAATCTTCATAAATCCTTGGTGAAAGTGTTGAATATAGTTGTGAAAAGCTAAGAATAATAATGAAAAATAATATCTTTCTGTAGTAATAGTCATTTTCGAATATCCATTTTAAACACAGCTCACCAGAACTTAATGTTTGTCCATTTCATATAGATTTTTCAATTCCATCACTCGAATATTCCTCCGTAGTGTCTTTCATTACTTCTCCATCGGTACATTTTATATGATCGTCCGCACCAATGGCCCTAGCTTTTACTTTGGTTTCAGTTATCGGCTTCTATATCACTGAAAACTACTTTCGTTATTTCAACCAAAATGTTAATATTTTCTCCTTTATGTTCATGACTAATTTTTCTTCCTGCAATGTTGTTTAATTACATAAATATTATTCTATTCTACCTATTTTGATTACTTCTTTGTTTTAGTTTTCATTTGTTTTCACCCTCTTCCAATCTTATTTTCCTCTTTTTGTTTGTCAGGATTTTATTGACTCATTAAATTTGAAACGCTAGCCTTTAACCTTCATTTATTATTATTTTCCTAATGTACTCGCGTTTCACCTCAATTAGGACCGTGGACGTTCACAGAGTGTGCTTATAATTATAAATGCTAAATTGTTCCTTGTCGCCATCCTTTCATGCATATCTGTCACTTTTCATCATCTATTAAAATGTTTTTTTGTTTTTTTTTCATGTTATGTACAATTTCTATACTCTAAACTACACTAACATGCTAAAAACTTGTTTGTGACTAACAAACTACATACTTGAATGTCTTTTTATTATTATTTCTACCCCTGAGAACGAAACTTGAAAACAATTCTAAGTAACTTCTGTATGTGCTCTGTGTGTTCATTAGTTGGTAATTAATAATTTTTTTTAATGTAATGCTAGAATTGCAAATTTAATGATTTATCAGTTTTGGGACATGGGAATTCCGGGAGGTCGGTCTCTTTTCCGTAATGTATTGTAATATCATTTAAATTACGCAATGAAAGTGCTGCATTTTCTCCGGTGTATTAGGATAGCATTGACACAACCAGTAAATAAGGCAGTATTAATATATTAGACTACTCGACATTTAAAACATAAACGGTACATTCAGTTCTACGTTTGTACAAAATTATTTGTTGAGTCTATTAATTGGCGTAGATAGATAGATCGTATTTCTTCCGTAAAATGTTGGTTTTGTCTATTCCAGAAAAGCAACGGCAATGAGCCAAAAAACTTTCAGCAGAACAACCTGTACGCAATCCACGGTAAAATAAAAAAAGTTCAGTCGGCAAACTCTCAAAAAATAGATCGTGAGCTGCAGCAGTTGTGTCTGCAAAGAAAGCAGGCCGCTTTAGAGAGAGAGTTGCGTTTACAAAAATCCCTATCGGAAGAATGTGAAGATTTAGGTGTGGACGAGCCGAGCACAAGCGATCTATTCCCAGAGGCAGATTTACTGTTCGATTCGAACAATTCGCCTTCTTTCGATCAGTCCTCTCAGGACGTGGTCAAGCGGGGAGCGGCGCAATGCCAGGAAAACAAGGAAGAATCGAAACTTGCTCTCTTCAGCGACGACGATTTTTTATTTGAGCCGGGAGAATACCGAACGGCGGAGCTGGAGTACGAGGACCAGAGTCGGCTGTTAACGAACGGCCAAAGCATAAGTACGAGCACGACCGAGTCGGGATCCCCCTGCGACGATAACACTCTGCTGCAAACCTGCACTTCCATGTCGGACGTGACTCTGAACTCTCCCATTTCTCCGGACACCTACAACGCGACGACCCCTCCGCCTTTGAACAAGTACGTTCACAAGTACAGCAACCGCAAGAAAGACAGGCTGAAGCAGGCGGAGAACTGGCCGACGGACGTCTCCAGTTCGGAGGACACCACAGAGGGCAGCACGGATTTGATCAAGAGCTCGAGCAGAAGCCCGGAGATGTGCTCGAAGCAGGCGAGAAGCGACGAGGAGATGAGCGAGGGCAACTTCAAAGTGGTGCGTGTAGCTATTTCGAAAACGGAATGTGACGAGATACATTGCTCCGAAGACGCAGACTGTTCGGCGAGTGGCAGGGGTGCGAGACGAAGTGTTAAGAAAATGTGTTCTTGCTGCAACGGCTCTCAAGACGTCACGATGGCTTCTCGCAAGAGACCCGCGCAGCCGCACGCGCCGCACGCCCCGACTCCGCACAAGAAAGCCTTCCTGAGCAACAAAAAGAGATAGTGTGTATGTAGCAAGCGATGGACGTTGCGTTGTTAGTTATTTTATTTTACGTTGCCTCTAGTCAGGCTGTCGAGTGATTGCACTTAGTACAAAAATTTCAGTACGTATCATCTTACCCGCCAGTGTCAGACATTGTATAATTACGCTATATATTTGCAATCTCTTTAGTACCTTTAATTGTAACATTTTGCTCGTAAATGTATTTTTCAAATATATATGTGCAGTTTGTCGATCGATGTACATACAGGTCTCCAATATAGACGGACCAGATGAATTTACTACTAGTCATCTGTTCCAGTCGGCATTAATTCAATGATATTGCGCAATAAGTTTTATAATGTTTACTATTTTATTTGAAGCAATTAAAAAGATTTCTGTTTTTTCAATCGTATAAGAAGTATAGTGTACATAATGTATTTATTTTAAAACTTCTTCGCATTGTAAATAAATATATCTTCAGTTCTGCTACATCAAGAGAATCCAATTTAACATTTCTGTCTCTCTCTCTTTCCTTTTATTATTACAGCCCTACTTATTATTTTCCACTTTAAAACTTGAGATATTAAAACCTTAAAATTTTGTGTTACATGTACAAATTAAATTTTGTGTTGTTTAACTTTCGTGTTTTATTTTGATATTATTTTCAGTTGATCCTTATTATGCCGGGTAAAACAGGTTTGTGATGCACAAAATTAACTTTCTAGTTTTGCTTCTGAAGAAATTACAATAAACTTTGGTATTCGTATGAGAAATCCATCAGTTATGCGGCATTTTAGTTGCAATAGATTAAGAACAGCAATAAAACATTTAAAAAGGAAATTTATATATCTTTATTAAATCTGCCGGATTTTATTGCGTTATGTCAAAAACTAAAAAATTATTTCGGGTCCCACAATCTGTCAAGTCTAATGTGTATTGTTCATTTAACTATTACAAACGTTTAATAATGCAAATAATTGAATTGAAATATTAGAGCGTATCTACGAACTACTACCACAACAGGAAATGAAAGGTTCATTTTGTATGCATAATATTATGTACATATTTTTTTTCAACTTCAATAAGAGAGGCCTTAATAAGATCATGGCAACAGTAAATTATACATTTAAAAAAGAAAAAAAAATTTTGCCTGTCTAGAGTTTAGACCAAGTTTCACTTTTTCTTTCTGTTGTGTGTAATAAAATACTTAGTTAGATTAATTAGTTTTCAAGATCTTTATAACACGGGCCTTCACATAAATTATCACGTGTATATTTAATGTAATATAGATAAAGCGTTCTAAGTAGTATGAAACAAAAGTATGTTGTTCACAATTTAAGTCCAAATTTGTAGTATATAAAAATTGTAAGATTAATATATATTAAATATTAATTATTTTTCTTTTCATATTGTTTCGATACTTGGGTACTCCAAGGAAGTACAAAAACAAAGTGTTGATTCAGATGTTCTTCACATTTATTACTTTGTACATGAGCAGATGCATTCAGAAACATTTGGTATTTATTTTTTTCTTAACAAAGTGAAAATGTCACATTCAATAATATACGTAACAAAAAAAAATAGGACAACTTTAATACTTATGTACTTGGAGAAAAATAATATATAAAATGAATCGCCGTAAGTTTTTAAATATATCTTAAGTAAACTGAATAAGATTGAAAACATATGCACAGAACATATTATTACATTGCAGTATTAATTTAAATAAATGTAAATGTTTGTTATTTTTAGTTTGTTCTTAAAATTGCAGGTGCCAAATTTTACCACTTGGTATTTAAATTTTTATACCTTTGTAACATTTGTAAACTGTAATAAATTTAATATTTCCATATGTACATGATGTTATTGACGATAGTTCACCTAAGATGTTCTGTCAATGGCATTACAAATTTATTATGTATAGAGCAGTTACTAAATCAAACGTTTTATAGTAAGTTGTTTCTTTGATTACTTGGTATCATTACCCGATATTTGATATTAAACTATTAAAGAAAATTTCTAATTTTTTTTTGCAATTTTGATTTGTTGTTGCAAGAGGGGTAGTACTAACGAAAGTGGTAAGTATTTATTTATTAAGTATTTATTTATAGAACTAATTTATTACAAATTGATGTTGCTAAAAGAATTTGCTATTTTTACTAGAGCATTGGATTTTGTCATTATTCCCATGTCTGTCTCCAAATACCGAAAAACTGGAGGAACTGGTGTGCTGTTGTTCTGGAAGTAAAGTAATATGGTAATTAAATGTATTTATCCAGTGACAGAGAAATACACATTAGTATTGTTGCTTATGCCACAACAAAAATAAGTTTTTATTACTTTTCCCAAATAATAAGTCACATTTATTAAATCTCTATGGAAATACAAATTAGGAAAATATGCTTATCAGATTGTTTGCATAAAAAATAACAAACTAATCTTTTAAAAACTCATTAACAGTTAGTTATAAAAATATTGGAATTTTAATGAGTTTTACATGCAAAATACATTGATGAATTAAAAATAGAAGTTATTGACGTTCAACTTTTGGCTTCCTCTTTAGTGGTAGAATAGGGAGAGTTTTTTTTTTTGCATTGGACAAGTGTCTTGTTATAAAAGGCAAAATTTAAAATTTTCAGTTACGTTAAGTATAAATATGAACTGAGGTGGTCTTTTTACCAAAAATTAAATGGTAATATACTCCTTTTGTCCCGAAATAAGAATAATTAGTTTTAATCACTTTTACCTTTTTAATGATCGGTTGTATTTCCTTCCAACAGAAAGCATATAAGTTTGCCTTGTTATTAAGTGGACCAAAATCGACAAGTTTTACAGAATCTTCAAAGGAACTTATCACATCAAACGTAACTGTAACATTTCATCAATAATCTGCGTTAATTAGATATTATTAATTATTAGAAGTTATTTACAGCAGAACACTGATTATCCTCTTGTCAATTATTGAAAAATTGGATTCATTGTGATTCTTTCCGGTTTGGATTTGTTAAAATGGAATTGGAAATGTGAAATGAAAAGATTGATTTCTAAAAACAGAATACCTGTGCAGCAACACTTACATTAAGGATTAAGAATGATTACATAAATCAATTGTAAATTCGATGGGGCACATACCACTAGGTCACGGAGAAAGTAGAAACAACTACAAGGTCTGCATCGGATTACTTAACTTTAAGGCACACAAAAGTATTTTTTAACAACATAATGTAAAATTTCAAGTCTAATGTGCACATTTAAGAGATCGGACTTTGGGTTAGGTTAACTCTGTTTTTCGATAATCAGAGATCGCATTTGTCCGAATTGAAGTTGATCGGTGATCTACTGTACTTATATTAATAAATAACTTACAATTGTTTCGGCAAAATTTGTTCTGGATGTGTTCCTGGAAAAAGTTTTGTAAGGTAGAAATAATAGTAGGTCCGTCTTCTTGAAAATGCGCGTAGAATGTAGGCCAATCACGGGGAGTAATCCCAACGAGTACGTTGTTGACTACAATACATCGAAATTCACTAGCCGGATGAATATTTATCCATTTCCTAAGGGCGATGCAGTGACCTACATAATTGTTATTACACAAGCTACTCAAGGCTATCTCGGAGGCCGTCAAGTAGAGCAACATGTCTTCGACGTTTGTTACCTTCAAGGCATTACCGAAGCTAGCGAATCTCGAATCCTGAAATTATAACGGGCAATTGTTGAATATTTATTCGCCAGATACATACCACAGGAGCGTGCCAGTTGGTTTTCACAAATGCACAGTTGTTATAAGATTTAATAGCATTTTTCATTAGGTTTATGTAATCAACGCTACATATTTCTTCAATTTCGGGAGCAGTACTGTTGTCGGATCGAAGATGCGAGAGTAACTCTGGAGGTATTGGAATGATTGTGGTTTTCAGGCAGATATGTTCGAAGGCCTTGTACCAAGAGGTAACGGAAAAGTCTGTCAGATCCTGCAATTCCTTAGGCACGAACAAATGATTCATAATTAATTATTATTTACAATTTAGTTGCTCTATGCAAATATGTATATTACTTAAAATTTGAATGACATACCAACATGATTCCTTGTTTGGTAATTTCTTATCTATTGTTGAGTATTCAATACCTAAACTATATTATATTATCAAGAGAAAATAACCTCCACTAAATCTGTTCGTATTTACCAAAGTTGGTATTTATGTTGGTATTTATGGTATTTATCACAGAACTCGCATGTATGTATGGCCTGTCGGACATAAAATGCGACTGGCAATATCTGATTTTAACAATAATTTTGTTGTTTGAGTTGGAATAAAAGCCTATAACGTTGTTATTCGGTTTATTTTGAAGGACACTGCAGTTTCGACTCTTTTACAAAAGCGTTCATCAGGTGCTTTACTCCTAGATAGATACAGGGTGTTTAAATAAGACATGTTTATAAAAAATTCAAACTTCATAGCGCGTCTTTGATATAAGGCCTTTTCCAACAACACGAATTGATAGTTTTTGAATCGTTTAATGTACTGCACAGGGTCGGCCCATTCTAAAATTTTCGTCGCCATACGGTCATTCTGTACACACGAATGTCTGGTTGCCTATAATTTGATCCTTATACTTGATACTTGAACTATCAACTCGTCTTGTTGGAAAGAACCTTATAGTGTACACATATGTACTGTCCTTAACCCGGGAGAACTCGCGCCTGAAATAGAATAGCGAGAACTCGCGCGTGAGAGAATCTCTCACGCCCCTAAATTTTCGTATTTTTAATTCCGAAATAACTTCTAAGTACGAATATCGTTGTTTTTTATGTTATCAGAGGATAATTGAATAATTTGTTAGGATAAATAGG
>JAWQRP010003561.1:0-13174 GCA_033557875.1 Quadriops clusia
AACAAAACAAAACAAAACAAAACAAAACAAAACAAAACAAAACAAAACAAAACAAAACAAAACAAAACAAAACAAAACAAAACAAAACAAAACAAAACAAAACAAAACAAAACAAAACAAAACAAAACAAAATTAAGCAAAACAAAATAAATCAAATCAATGCAAAACATAATAAAATAAGACAAAATAAAACAAAAGAAAATTAAATGTATCAAAATAAAATAAAAATACCTTGACATCTAGAGCCATTTGATGGGCTTGGAATGAAAGACTTACTCCTATGCAAAAGCTTTCCGGGTTTAAAAACAAGACTAAAAGGGCTTTTGATTTGGACGACTTCTTCTTGCCCAGATTTTTCTTCAAACCTTTTGGACTCTGTGAGTTTGTTTGTGGATAAAGGAAAAGATTCATAATGGTTAACCAACTTGGCTATGCTTTTGTCTGGAGGACGTCGTTTCTTGAGGATAGTCTCCAAAGGATTACTTGTTTTCAAAGATTTTTTTGATGAATTAAGTTTCTCCTTCATCACAGAACTTTTGGAAGCGGTTTGGTTTTTCTTCTGGGAAAAAGAAGAAGAGGAAGGAGACAAAACAGTTAAAGGCCACAAATGGAAATTAACACTATTCTTATTCTTGGTATTTCCTTTTTTTACTTCGTCATCATCATTTTCCGGATTTTTTAGTACCGTTCTCTCTTCTTTATTCATCTCCAAAAACCTTTCGCTTCTTCTGATGGTCTCTTCTTTTTCTTTAACTCCCCAATGTAAATATCGTTGTTTATTCTTAATATCCAATTCGTCGACCAAAATATTGTTGTCGCAACATCGGAATTTGTTTTTATTTTGGTCCAAGGTTTCTTCATCCAAATGTTGTTCTTCTTTTGATGAATCTCCAGTATCTGCTACGTTAATAAAAATAGCTTTTTCTACGTATTTGGGCAATCTAGCTACGATACACATCGGTTCCAAATACAGGGTGTTTACAAAATTTTGATTGGTTATTAGAGTTTCTACATCATTACAAGCATCATTTTTGGGTAAGTCTACATTTTCTACACTTTTATCTATTGGGTCCTTTTTATCTACTGGGTCTTCAAGGTTACCTCTCAAGTCCTTTCCGAAAGATACGCGGCCTTCCTTCCAGTTCATAGACACTTCACTTGATGAACACTTTTGATTAGTTTCATCCCTGATTTCCAAATCAGGTTTAAGGATAATATCTTTATCAAGATGAACGTTCTTCAGAAATTGAGGATCTTTTGTAAGGTGTACATTCTTCACAATATGGGCATGTTCCATAAGACGGGGGCAATCCAAATCTTCAACATTTTCAAAATCATTAACTTCCAAAACGTTCAGAGCTTCTCCAACATCATAAACTTCTCCAACACCGTAGACTTCCCCAACATCATAAACTTCCTTTACATCATAAACTTCCTTTACATCATAAACTTCCTTTACATCATAAACTTCCCCAACATCATAAACTTCCTTAACATCATAAACTTCCTTAACATCATAAACTTCCCCAACATCATTAACCTCCTCCATATCTACATCATTAACCTCTTCAACATCAGTGACGTTCTCTCTAAACCCTCCACCCTTCAAGTACATAACTTCATCAGGAGCGTCCAAATCAATTTTCTTCTTCAATTGAGTGGAGACGTTGGATTGGACATCATCAAATTGTCTGCGTAGCTCCATAGGTGTCGCTGTTTCTGCTCTGTAGTAACTGGCTTCTTCATCAGCCGAGCCTACTAAATCTTCAGTGTCTGTCAACACTGGACTAGCTGTTTGAGTGATCAACTTGGGGAATCTTTGGTTGACAGCCAATTTGTCTTTCGTGGAAAAAGGACCAGAGCCTTCCTTAGTCAAAACTGTTTCTCCTCCCAATTCCCGAAGATGCTGAGGGGTGCACGCGTTGCCTCTCAAATTATCTACTTCAAGTTGGTTTATTTCATCTTCTTCCTCAGCTGTTAAGTTTTCTACGTCGGTGGTACCATCGAGATTATCATCTTCTACTAGAAGAAGATTGCCCCCTTGCGAGCTACGGGAACCACCTTGTGATCTTTGGTTCCTTTGATTACCAGATGATCTTTGATTACCTTGAAATCTCTGATTACTTTGAAATCTTTGATTCCCCCTAACTCTTCGTCCACCACGAACATTTCGACTCTCTTGGTCCCTATCATCCGGATCACTAACAAAAATATCCTCCGTATCAGTTTTATCATCACTCTTCCTCCGATTTCGTCGACTTCCACCGTCAACCACCAGAGTATTCCCAAACCTTTGGCTACCTTTAAACCCACATCTTTCGTCCTTTTTATTCCCCCGCTTACCCCTTTTCTGTCCTCCTTGCGGATAGTTCACAAAAAGATCCTCAGTATCCGTCAAGCTCTCCTTGATCTGCTTTCTCTCAGGTTTATCCTCCATTCTCACGTCTTCCTTCGTCTCGATGTAGCCTCCATCCAATGGAGGCATATCCGGAGTTGGCGCCCTATTAACCTCAAAATCTACCTCCAAGAGGTCTTCGTCATCTGACAAGTTCTCAACATCAGTTGGAGCATAATCCGTCATTGGAACTCCTAATCCCAAGTCTATTTCATCTGTAAGGGGTAAGACTTTAACAATAGGTTTCCCAGATTTAGTTTCCCGGATGGAGACGACTTCTCTTGTGGTTGGAGGAAGATTTATGTCAGGAAGAGGAGTTATTTGATCCTGCCATTCAATAAACTCATCGTCAGTGACGCTTTCTTGGTGTTTGATAACAGCCAGAGGAATGTGGGTCAATTCCATTTTTTCCTCATCGTCGGAAGAACTCAAGTTTTCCAAGTCTGTCAGAGCTTCGACTTCGTCGGTCGGCACTTGTAACCCCGAGGAACTTCTTGATTTTTTGACCTCTTGGATTGGTTTCGGTCCTTTCTGCAAAAATTGGACATTGAAGCTTTCCACGCTGCTGGAATGTCTTTGGTCGATGGAACTCTTGCGTTCCATAGGGGAATCCGTTTCGTAAGAATCACTATCCGTTTCATTTTGGTCCACATCACTCGGATTTACCATCTTTCCGTAATGGACTTCCGTTTTGTATTCCTTTCTCTTGACGATGTTAGAATGGTCTTGGACGGCACTGCAACAGTCGGCCATCTCTTCTAGCCGTTTTTCTATTAGGGCTGAGTCGTAGTCTTCCGTGGTGTCTATGTCCGAGAGGTTGAGGTCTTCCTCGAAATCCTCCACGTCTGTGGCTCCCTCTATGGATATTGGGGGAAGGTGTAGTTGTTGGTAATTTTCGTAGGCGCAAGAGGGTGATTGGGGGCTAGTGGGGTACGATCTGTAAGATGCGTTCCTGGAGGTATCTGAAGAGTTATTGACACAAGTTTTAACGGGGCAAGACTTGTTGGAGGAAGACTTATTGGTGGTAGTCTTATTGGTGGTAGTCTTATTGGTGGTAGTCTTATTGGTGGTAGTCTTATTGGTGGGAGTCTTACTGGTGGATGACTGAGTGGTGCACGACTGATTGGTGCACGACTGATTGGTGGATGACTGATTCGTAGATGACTGATTAATGGAAGTCTTATTCGTAGTAGCCGTATTGGTGGAAGTCTTATTGGTGGAAGTCTTATTAGTGGAAGACTTGTAAGTGCAACTCTTATTGGTAGAAGACTTATTGGTAGAAGTCTTATTGGTGGCTTTATTTCTCTTATGGCTCGGAATCAAAGGTGCCTCGTCTTCCAAATCAGATTCACACAAAGAGTACTGAGTGCACATCATCTTCAGATTGGATGGTAACAGTTCACCACTTAGGCCAACCTTTGTGGCAGGTCTTCCAATAATATTTAGCCCTCTAGCGGCTTCCTCCCCGCTAACATCAATGTCTTCTATATCCGTCACAGCCCCACGATTCCTCAAACTACCTCTAGGTCGCCGTCTCTTAACCTTTTTGTTCTTTTTCCCTTCGTCATCTTCTTCGGAATCAGAGCTAAGGCTTTCTACGTCTGTCTTATTAGTCGCCTGGTTTTGGGTCACGGTTAGTTTGTTGATGTTCTTGTAGTTCTGTTGCTTGTAATGCGTGTTCGGTTTAGAATTCGCCTCCGCTCTGGAGTTCACATTCTGTTGCCGACGTTTCGGTCTCTTAGGGAGGTCATCCTCAGACACATAAGGAGTAACAGCGGGAGAAGGAGTAGGTTGCAACTTATCCCTCAAGTTTTCCTTCATGGACACATTGTCAATTTCTTGGAAAACATCTTTAGTCAAATCGATTTCCGGCAATTCTGCTTCGGATTCCGCATCGGAAGCATCAAAATTCTCCATGTCGGTGACTCCACCGTCCAATTCTTCCGCATCCAGAAACAGTTTTCGATTCTTTCTGTCGTTAGTCTGCGGCCTGGAGACTTCTGTGGAGGCTTGAGTGGTTAGTTTCTTCTTTCCTCCACCATGACCAACACCGTAGGTTTCCGTATAAACCCCAGGTTCCAAGTCTAAGTCCTCCAAAGAAATTGGTTTCTTGTGTTTGACAATCCTGGGCTCTTCTTCTTCGTTATCCGAGGCTTCCATGTCCTCAAGATCAGTGAGGCCATCCTCATGGTCGCGAAGTTTGATGACGAGTTTCGGCTTGCTTGGGCCTTTCTTCTGGCGGAGGATTCTGGCGTTGCCGTTTTGGTCGTCCAGTTCTAAGTCTTCCAAATCAGTCAAAGCTTCTGCTATGGACAAGCAGTTGAGGTCGTCGTCTTCTTCGGCTTCTGGGGTCACGGCTATTAGGGGCACTTGCATTGGAGTTGGTTTTAGTTTCGGCATGTTGGTGTTTGGACTTCTGTGGTTTGAGTCTTCTTCTATAGCTTAGGTTGTATGAACTATAGTTTAGACTACAGTTTGTAGGAGAATAGTTCGGTCTATAGTTTGTTGGGCTACAGTTTGGTGTTCTGTTTGGACATTCGTCTATGATTTAGATTTTATTCCTATTGTTCGGATTATTCTTTTGCAGTTTTAATTTGGATCTTCAATCTTCAAGTAAAAACCTTTTTACCTTCTTATTGGTCCTTTTTTGTATATTTGTGATTATGTGAACGTTTATGCTACGATCTTACAGATTGGTTCGTAAAATTGGAAATCATCGATGGACCAATTCTCCTGTGTAAGAACGTTTGTGCCTGTTTGTAAAGAAAACAAAATTATGTAGATCAACCGTAAAATACAGAATCAAATCACCATGTAACCCTTGTTCAATGGTTCGAAGCAGCACATTTTAGAAATTTGTGTTGATATGCCCCATTTATGATTATTCTACTAAAAATTTAGAAATTAACTTAGGTTTTGTGGAAACAGATAAGTCATACTAATAAGTTAATACTTATAAAAGAGATAGTACTTAGAAAATACTGAAGACTTACGAAAGAGTGAAGGCTTACCATTTTGTTTATTTACTCATTTTAATAAATACATAAAATTGACCAAACACAACTAATTTACAGTAAATACTATTCTACTTAATACTCGTGCTCTAATGTAAAAAGAACTACAGAATAATAAGAGCTACAAGTCTCGAAAAGATTTCGACAAACTTGTGTTATTATTCATTACTACAAAATTATAACAATAATTGGTTTCTATACTTGCTATGGTTGTTAATTTGGGTACTTCTGGCCGGATTATTATTCCAACAATGGTGGTACTTTAACATGTAGAAAGTTCTACATATTCGAGAAATTTCTACATGTTTAAGTGTAGAAAGTACAATGACTAACTAGTTCTACGTGTAGCGGTATGTACAGCAGTCTTAAGGAAGCGTAAGATTCTGGACTAGGAAAGCGAGCCTAAGATCTAAGAACGCGAGAAAACAAAATCTAAGAGAGTGTGTACCTCTTCGTGTGTCTTTACTCGAAAAGCCATGCTGTGTGAAGACTCAGCCTTAGCATCGGGTCCAGGCAACACTGAACTCGCAGATGTGTTACCTTTGTCGTCTTCTGGAGCTTCCTCACTAGACAAAAGTTCAGCACTGGGCTTTGAGTCCTTTGTCAACACTTCACTAGAGTCTTTAGGTGGAGAGTCTTTAGGGTGCACGTCTTTGGAGAACACGTCTTTAGAGGACACGTCTTTAGACGATACGTCTTTAGAGGACACGTCTTTTAAAGACACTTCCTTAGAGGACACGTCTTTGAGAGAAAATACTTCTATAGAGGAAACGGTTTTAGGGGACGCGGTTTTAGATGACATCTCTTTAGAAGACACGTCTTTTGGAGACATGTCTTTAGGGGACATATCTTTAGGGGACATATCTTTAGGGGACACAGCTTTAGGGGACATGTCTTTAGGAGACATATCTTTAGGGGATACGTCTTTAGAAGAAACAACCTTAGAAGAAACATCTTTAGCAGAAATGTCATCCTTGGATACCACATCCTCAGATGTCGCATCTTCAGAAGAATCACTCTTAAACCTTAAATCTTTCTTAACTCCACCTTTAACCTTCGCCTTCTCAGGAGTCACAGCTTGCACGTCGAAGATTTGGGAGAAACGTTCCTCCTTAACCTTAATGGGACTCTTCTCTTTCTGCACACCTACTTTGACCCCACTGGCGGCCACATATTGCGCATAGGAGCTCTCATAAGAAGCTTCCTCTTTCTGCTGCTGTTCAAAATGCGACATCACCAATTGGCGTGGCAATGAGATACAGGTGTCCTCCTCAACACTTTGCTCGAAGGAGTCAAGGTTATGGTCCTCCGGGATTTGTGCGCATGTGATTATGTCGCTGATCCTGTGCTTCGTCTCATAAATAGATTCTAAAGACCTTCTGCTATATTTGGGAGAAGATGGGGACTTCAACCTTTGGCCATTGGCTTCGGAACTCATGTCGTGGTCCGAAGGAGAAGATGGCAAGGCTACGGATTCGGAAAGACTGGAGTCTGTGGTGTCTATCAAAGAGACTTCAGTTTCCGCCCTAAGACCAGAGGCAACCTTCTTAAGGTTCTCGTAAGGTTGCCGGTAGATTACCTCGATGGAACCTGTGTAATCGTGGGTTCTGGTGAAGACCTCGCTGGTCAAGATTTTAGTGCCACCATTCGCGGATCTAACCCGAATTGGACTACCAGGGAGGGAGGTAGGGGTCAGGCTTCTTTCGAAAACGGTCTCATGCATTTTTTCGTGATATGTTGTGGGTATGACGGATTGACTGCGAATACGCTCTTGGACGGAACCTCTTTCAGGTTCTTCGGACGGTTGAGATGCGGGTTTTTCATAGAAGCGTCTGATTTGCTCAAGAGGAACGGCTCTACGCAATTTGGTAGGGGATGGGGAGGGTTTGCGGTCGAATCTAGGGACACTTTCAATCTTCTGGTGCTTCGCCCTGCTTTCCCTTGGTCTGGTTTGTGATTCTTCTTCGGAAGTCAACTCGCCTTCCTTGGATTCCCAAGATGACCTTGATGCGGCACTGCTGGAAGACTTCTTGGAGAAGGTCCTAACGGCCGCCCTCGAGTGCAGAACTTCGAAGGTAGACCTTTTACTCATGTGCCCTTTGTGTTCCCGGGAGCTGGTGCTCTTGAAGATATTCTTCAAATTCTCTTTGTGGTCACCACTGCCCCGAGGGACTTTATCTTGATTGTCTAGAATTTCGCCTTTCGCCCCAGTGATGTCCACCTTGGTCCTGGAAGACTTTTCCTTTTCTTCCGACATCTTGTCTTTCTTAGACCTTCTTGACTTCTCTTTCTGAGGCTTATCTGATTGAGATTTCTCCTTCTGAGATTTTTCTATTTGAGATTTGTGAGATTTCTCTGGTTGAGTTTTGTCTTTTTGAATTTTATCTTTTTGCAATTTCTCCTTTTGAAGTTTTTCGGTGTGGAGCTTTTCTTTTTGGAGGTACTCTGTCTGGAGTTTCTCTTGTTGGAAATTCTCTTGTCGACCTTTCTCCTGATGGTGTTTCTCCTGTTGGACTTTCACTAGTTGGGTTTTCTCTAGTTTGACCTTCTCTTGTTGAGCTTTCTCTTGTTGAGGTTTCTCTTGTTGAGGTTTCTCTTGTTGAGGTTTCTCTTCTTGAGGTTTCTCTTGTTGCGGTTTCTCTTGTTGAGCTTTCTCTTGTTGAGCTTTCTCTTGTTGAGCTTTCTCTTGATGGGTTTTGTCTAGTTGGGATTTCTCTAGCTTAGTCTTTTCTTGTTGAAGTTTCCCTCGTTGGAGTCTCTCTGGTTGGGGTTTCTCTTGTTGAGGTTTCTCTTTTCGAGGCTTATCTTTTAAGGACTTTACTTGTTGTAATGTCTCTACGTGTGATTTTTCTGTTTGGGATTTCTCTCTTTGAGATTTCTCCTTCTGACCTTTCACTTTGTCGACCTGCTCCTTTTGCATCTTCCCAATTCGAGAAATTTCTTTCTGGCTTATCTCTTCTTGACTTACGTCCTTTTGACTACTTCCCTTTAGTGTCACTACTACATGGGAATCTCCCATTTGAGTCACCTCTTTTGCAGATTTCTCAACCAAATGTTTCACCGGAGTGCCCTCTCTGGAATGAATATGTTTCTTCTCAGAAGAAATAGTCGTGCGCTCATAAGTATGCTTGTAAACCGCTTGCTGTTCGTATCTTTGAGTGGCAGTTACGCTGGTTTCCGAAGAACTCCTTTCGGACCTCGAAGTGCTTTGCTGACTCCTGGTCCTCTCATTAATCTTATCCGTTTCTCTTTTATCTTTGGTTTTAGAAGTAACTGCAGCTGAATAGCCTGTGGTTGTAGAACGACTTGAAATAGTTGAATGCCCTTCAGTACTTGAATAACCTTCAACAGTTGAGTACCCTTCAGTGGTTGAATACCCTTCCGTGGCTAAATGCCTTTCAATAGTTGAATGTCCTTCAGAAACCACAGCAGAATGACTCACCATTGAAGTTACATCTTTCTTCCCCACTTCCTTAGAATGTCTCTCTATTTTCATATCCCTGGACAACGTAGACTGCATATACCCATGCACCCTCTTGTCATATTTCTTCACAATATGAGGAGGCTTATAAGGTTCCGGAGCAGGCGCGGGAATTTTAGTCTTCCTCTTGTACTCATGTTTCTTAACCTGGCTTGTTGTCACTTGCGTATGCGTTTCAGTTGAAGTACTGTCACTACTAGAAACCTTTGAACCCTTAGGCGTTAACTTCGGAATATATGTCCTCTTAGCCTCGCCCGAAGAAGGCTTGGAACTCATAGTCTTTTTGAATACCTTCTCCTTGGAAACCTTCTTCTTAGCCTCCTTCTTCTCGTCATCTGAACTCACATCAGCGTCGCTCTCCATTTTCATGAACTTCAAACGAGGACTAACGGTTTTCGATGGACTTTGATGGTACGACACCGTCTTACTCGCTGTTATCGTCTCCTTCTGGTCATACTTCTTCGTAACCCTATGACTTTTCAGAACGGTCGTCCCGTACTTCTGCTTCTGCATCTTAAAGGAACTTCTCCCTTGAGCATCGCCTGGCTCAGTAACCGTATACTTATCACCATCATCCTCCTTCTCATCCTGTTGGTGCACCGTTACCTCAATTATATCATCACTCATTATAATATCATCGGATTTTACCTCATAATGCCGCCCTTTCCTTATCTTCCCCAATTCCACAGACTTTCCAACTTCAAACTCCTCAGGTTTCCAATCAGCCTGCGAAGTCTCAATGATAGACTCAATGTGAGATTCGGTGTACTCAGTTTCATCACTCTGAGGAGAAGCCACCTCATAGAGTTGGCTAATCCTTCTTCCATGGTGCGTTGGACTCACGCTTTTGTCAGACATGGTTTGGATCTCCATGGGGTATGAAGAATCAGTTCCTGAAGAAACTGGTTCCGCATCAGTTTCAGAAAACTTGGTAGAATCGCTCCTGTTTATGGAGCTGATTTGTGAAAACTCATCGGAAGTTAAATTGTCTTGTGCTGCAGAATCAGATAGCTTGCGCTTAGCCATTTCTAAAGCCACTAGGTCATCAACTAACTCAGAGTGTTTGGCATCATGCACTTTATCTACGGAAGCTTCGAATTCTATGGACTTACTTGAGGCGGATGTTGGGGACCTAACGTCAACTGGTTCATCTTGGCTACTCGCTACTTTAAACTCCGAAGACTCTGAGGTAGTCCTCGCCAGAGAAATGATTTCTGAGTCCTTCGTGGTTCTGAGAGTCACATGCCTTTGCCTCTTCGCTTTAGTTGAAGTTGTGGAAGAAACCGAAACGGAAGACATTGCTCCATGAACCGTTCTGCTGGGTTCACTTATCTTTGCCGATTGCCCGTCTTCTTCAAGAGATTCTTTTTGTTCAAATGACTCTTTATCCATAGGCATATCTTTTTCCATGGGTACATCTTTTACCATGGGTACATGTTTTTCCATGGATACATCTTTTTCCATGGATACATCTTTTTCCATTGCCAGTTCTTTCTCTTTTGGTACCTCTTTAACCAGTAATTTTTCATCATGTTCTTCAGATATGTCCTCACTTTTCTCAGAACTTTTCTTGGTTTCAATTTTCTTCGACACAACCATTCGACTTGAGACAATTGACGTAGACTTGCTGGTTTCCTCCCTCAATTTAGATATCTCCCTTTCCAAACTATCTGTAAACTCCACAGACTTCTCAGATGACTGACCTTTTGATGACATTTCTGAAATCACATCCTCAGTAACAGATCCTTCGAAAACAGGCTCTAAAAGCCTCTCTTTTCCACCTTCTTTCTCCAAGCTATCCGTCAATTCAGCAGATTTGTCAGGAGACTTCAGGTCAGACTTGTCTTTCATCGACTCCTTTTCAGAGCTAACAATCGATTCAATCAAACTGTCAGGAGTCTGCAATTTAGACAAACTGTCTGAAGTAGGTTCTGGGGACTTAAGGACAAACTCCTCCTTGCCCAAGGGTAAACAAGGAACTTTTCGTTTTGGCGAGGGTTCTTGCTCAACTAACTTAGACTTCAAGGAATCTTTTTCCAAACTCAAAGCAATCGAACCAGCCAGACTATCCGATAAAGACAATGGTCGGGACAAATCTTCACTTGGTGCGGTTTCCGAAGACTTGCGTGCTTCCGGAAATTTATCCTCAAAGGATTCCTCGATCAAACTGTCAGGACTTTGCGTCCCAGACAACTCCTGAGGCGATTTACCCTTACGCTCTAGTTCAGTTTTTTCCTCGTCATCATCCAACATATCAGGAGTCTTCACCGTAGACATAGATTCGGTTGACTTAGACGGTTCCTTATCCAAACTCGTTACAGATCCCCCCAAACTATCTGGAGTTTGTGGTTTAACATCCTTAGAAGACACGACTTTCGCTCCTTTCTTAGGAACATCCTCAAGACTATCACCAGATTTATCCAAACTATCAGGTGTCCTTGAAACTGACAAACTATCAGGACTAACATCACCCTTACCTTCTTCTCTTTCGCCACCAACTAAATCTCCAGAACCTTGTTTCTCAGGAAGGCTATCTGAGATTTCTTTCCCAGAATCAGGGGTTTCCTTAGTAGAATCCCCAATAAGAGATTCCGGTTCAGATATATCAGAAATCTTCTCAGAAACGCTTTCCTTAACACTCGTCTCACTAGTCACAGACTCGCTAACACTAGAAGTACTCTTAACGCTCGTCTCAGTAGTTTCCACAATCTTCTGCAAATCCCTCAAATGCTCATAAGAAGCCGAAGGCAACATCGTGATCAACTGTCCTTCCGGGGTTGGGGTTAAATCGGGCTTAAACTCCTTAACATCCGCCCTAATTTGACGAGATGCCTCCAAAACCTCAAGCATCGCCTTCTTCATATCCGAAGAACTAATCATATGTGAAAACTTCAAATCCCCCTTTTTCTTCAAAGTTTTGGCTTTAGCTGGAGGTTTATGCACTTCCACAACAGCAGGGTGTTCCTCCTTTCCTATTTCCTCCGGGGATTCTTCACTCTCTTTACGGCCATCATCAGCAGTCACTTCATCCACAGAAGGAATCACTTCATAATTGGAAATGATGTCCACAATCTTCTCAGATTCTGCAGCGACTTCTCCAGGAAGTGCTATGCTTGATACTAACTTTGTGTGGGAAACCAAAGCTTCCTTAATAATGTCCCTGCTATCTTTTGTTAAATAGTCTTCTTCTTCTTCATCGAATTCAACCAAAGAAAATATCGCCTTAGATGAAGAATCAATTACTTCATAATCTTCAACGTCGCGGTCAATCTCAATTGCCTCCTCCTTGCTTGTCGGAAACGTTTTCTCTAACTCCTCTTCAATGTGTTCGCCTAATCTCGTCGTCTTTTCTTTCTTCTTCTCGGAAGTCACTGTTGTAGAACTCCTAGTAACTACTTCTGCTCCACTTAACGTAGCTTGACTTGAATATCTAACAACTGACTGACTTAGAGTTGTGGTCGTCAATGCATCCGTTTCATTGGTAACTGCTACCTCATCCTTAGTTGATTTTTCTTGATCTTGAACGACAAGTTCTGATGTACTTACTTCTTCAATTAAGTTGAGAGCATCAAAAGTTTTAGTTTTCGGTAATTCTTGAGTTTCCAATTTATCTGATTTTAGATCCTCGTCTTCAGGTTTCTCTTTCACAACAGACTCTAAAGTTACTATTTTGTCAACAAGGCTAATTAGTTCCGGCGACTTTTCTATAACTTGATGTTTAAGAGCTGGTTCGCGAGATCTAGCTTTATCACTAACAGGACTAACAGGTTCAGGTGTCTTGTCTTTAGGTACATCCTCATGAACAGATTCGAGAGATTTAGATTTATCTGTTAATGGACTAAAAGGCTCGGGTGTCTTGTCTTTAGGTTTGTCCTCTTGAACATGTTCTGGAGATTTAGCTTTATCTGTTAATGGACTAACCAGCTCAGGTGACTTGTCTTTAGGTTTATCCTCATGAACGGGTTCTGGAGATTTAGCTTTATCTGTTAATGGACTAACAGGCTCAGGTGTCCTGTCTTTAGGTTTATCCTCATGAACGGGTTCTGGAGATTTAGCTTTATCTGTTAATGGACTAACCAGCTCAGGTGACTTGTCTTTAGGTTTATCCTCATGAACAAGTTCTGGAGATTTAGCTTTATCTGTTATTGGACTAACCGGCTCAGGTGACTTGTCTTTAGGTTTATCCTCATGAACGGGTTCTGGAGATTTAGCTTTATCTGTTAATGGACTAACAGGCTCAGGTGTCCTGTCTTTAGGTTTATCCTCATGAACGGGTTCTGGAGA
>JAWQRP010003562.1:0-13174 GCA_033557875.1 Quadriops clusia
TTCCAGGGCGAGTACCCCAAAAATATTTCTTAGCTGACATCGCATGGCCCCTCCACGGCAGTGTGCAAAATTTCAGGTAAATCGACCGAGCCACTTTTGAGATTTGCTGATGAATGAGTCAGTGAGTGGGATTTGGATTTTATTAATATAGACAAACCTGGCACCGTTGGAAAGGTCTAAATAAGTAGATTTAAGAAAAAAAATTTAAATGGTTGGGTGCCATTTAAGAAAATGGACTTCATGTCCCCTGTGCGCCCCCTAACTATATTTGGAGATAAAAAATATTTTAAGAAGGTACCTTTTTTAATGCTATTATAACTTTTGGATTTACACATTTGATCTATCTTCAGTAATAAAACCACAATCCACCGATCCGCCGAGGTTGGGACACCCTGTATATAGATATAAAGCGTTCTCGTATATTACGAATTGGTTATTGATTAGCTGTCCTTGTGTTCTCGTCGGCTTTTTTCACTTAAGCACCCAAATTTACGTGCCTAATTAGTCCCAATACGGCTTATCGCTCGGAATTACATTAGGCGGCAAAGGGCGTAATTTGCAAACGCATTCGATTAAACAACACCCAAAGGCCCTAAAATCATTAGGGAAACTTAAAGTCCCCAGGCCGCCCAAGTTCTATCCTGTTCCTGTTATTGATACCTGGGGATTATCGGCTTGATGTGGGGGCTGAGATTAAATACCAAGATAACTGCCCCTGAAACTATTCCTCAAAATCGTCGATTAATATGTCCGATCAGATGCACAAATTGACCAGACACCCTCGAGTGTTCCAACAAACACGTCTAGAAAGGAAAATCAAATTGGTCTGTGGATGCCCAGCGCAATTAAATATAGGCAATGTAGGTCAGATACGGCGAACAAATAGAATTTATGGCTTATATGCTTACGTTATCAGATACATAAAGCGATGATTCCTATTAATAACTCGCGCACGGTTGCGGTTACAATACCATTTATACCCCTGTTTCGTGTATTTGGAGCAAAAATGGATTAGGGGAAATGTGTACAGGGAGAATTATAATAAATAATGCTATTAAGGGGATGAGAGTGAATCCTTTATGTAATATCTGGAAAAAAATATGTTTGCATGAAAATATATTTGCATAAAAATACGTTTGTAAAAATTATGCTTGTAAAAATTATGCTTGTAAAATTGAAAACAAAATCATTATAAACAAAACAGATGTCGCAATAAAACCAAAGTATGATGTTAATACTTCGGCGTAGCTCACAAGATCCTCGCTATACAGCATCTCTAAAGATAAATCGTAGAGATAGGGCTTTAAACGTGAACGTTTAATCTGAATCCCGAGTATTACATTACAAATGTTTGTTTTTGCAGCTAAATGGCCTGTGCTGGTGCAAAAAATTTAATTCATAGCCGCTTAAAGAACCTCCGCTTTGCCCCTTTACATGAAGATGTTGCTCATAAGTACCCAATAGGACTTTTAATAAAACGATTTCCCCGTTTATTTAAGAAAGTAAACTGCTTAGAGCGTAAACTTTAGATAGTGTAATCCAAATTTAATGCTGGTCGCTGTGTTGTTGTTTATTTGCAATAGTTGTCAAATAGTAACTTTTATAGGGCAAATAAATGTACTTGGAAAAATGAGAATACACTTCAGTTGTATTTAGATGAAATGCTACAAATACATTTAATGAAATTGTGAGTTTCTTTTAAGTAAAAGTAGAAGAATACGTAGGTAAGAACTATTTGTATTACCTTTTTTTAGTGTACTTTACACAAATTTGTTATAATTTCACAATCATATATCTCCAAAGAATATCTGCTATCGACAGCGCTGAAGTATAATTTTCCTCGAAAGAAAAATACACAATTTCCCAGCAGACCGCAACCGAAGAGAATTTATATTTATCCGGAGCGTTCGTCGACCAAAATGATAATTCGATTATGTTAATATCGCCTGGTTTTTACGTTTACGTTTCTACGTGATACACTGGAAGACCATTAGGACAGATGATATCGTCGAAAAACATATTATGTCCCTTCATTGTTTATAAGCGTATATTGTCGGACGGGGTGAATACAAATTAAGGAGTGAATAAACAGGCGAGCGAATTGTGCCGAGGTATTCGAATTTCATGGCCGCGTTGTGATTCATGAATGCATTCTATCGGGCACGAAAAAACCTTTGATAACCGTAAATTATTGAAAACTCATTACTAAACAATTAGAACAAAAAAATCACTTGTTGAATTGCGAATGCTGGCGTATAATTGGTAATTCTGCGGACCGCCGTTGTTAAATAAGGCAATTAAAAATTCTCCGGCAAGTTATACGTATACCTGATGGCTACGAGGAAATTGGAAAAAATTAATAACTAATTTTAATCAAGTTCAAATCCAGAGGGTAATCTTTAAGTTCCAGTCCTAATTTTAAATTACGGGGAAATCAATTTACATGGCGGATGGGTTTGTTATTTAATCAATATCATAAAACTTTATTAATAACGCAGCTTGGCGCTATAGTTGCTCCCGCAGCCCGATTTCCGGGTTCGCGTCTGGATATTTTAATAAACTACAACTGTTTGGTCTTGAGCGTTTGCTGCCCTCGAACGAACCGCCGGTTCCAGTAATAAAGACAACTCGTTTTTGTTCTACGTAAATTCCAGATTTACATTTATATTGAAGTCCTCGGCAATGTTCTTACATACTCTGAGAATTATTCAAAACTTGCGACGTTGTAAATTAAAAGGGAAAAACGCCTTATGACGTGTTTGTATACATGCTCGGAAGGAAAATCAATTTTTGTGCGGGGAACGACGAAAGACATAATCTAATCCGTCTCTCATCGTTCTTTTTTCGTTGTTAAAATGAAAGCCTTTCAGTTTTTGTAGATTGCTGAGGGGCTGTCGGCCTGCTGAATAGTTCCCAAGGGGCCCCACATAATACCACACTGTTGCACAAAACACAAAACGAATATACTAGGGATCCAGTTGACCTAAAACTTAGCTACATGTACTCGTTATTACACCCTTAATAACTATCCCAGCTGATGGTTGGAAATTGGTCGCATTAATTTTAATAATGAAGTGTCCCCTTAACGCCCAATAAAATCCTGGTTACATTTGAGGCCACGAGCTTCGTTAATGAACAAAACAAATCTTTACCCCGTCGAAAATATACAGTCAAGAGCGCCAATTAGCGAGAGTTTAATTACAAATTATTCAAGCCGATAAACAGGCGAGATGTTTTGTATGACAACGGCTTTCTCCGAATGTTTGCAAGGAAAATAATATCTGTCCCGTGATCAGCGCGAATTTTTCGGGCGGAAAGCGTTAACAACGTGAGAGATAAAATCGCTGATTAGAATCAGAAGTTGTTTCACTTTTTCCTGTAAAGTTTGTATTCGCAAAATCTTTCGCTCGGAGCGTTTAATTTTCACTTATTTTGAAACTGTTTGCTGTGATTGTTGGTAATTTACATCGCGATTTGCTATAATCCTTTGATTACACATAATTATATACGTATTCTAAACACACAGATTATGTATTATCGCTCACTGTATACACTGCGTATGACCGAAATGAGTTCCTCTAAATGGCCGATGTAATAGGTTGATTGAAAGCAATATTGAATTTCCGGATGTAGTTGTAATAACGCACGGTTCTCCATTTGCAACCATTTCATTGGGTAGTTTGTTTAATTTCAGAGTATGTTTAATTGGGAATATCATTTGAGAAATCTAGATTACCTCTTGTTATTTTAAGATAGAGTTTAGACCTACAGCACTGATATTATTTTCTTAGGGTAAGGGAATAGGTATATAGAGTATCTATTCAGATAACAATTTCCTTACTTCACGTGCATATAGAGAAATATTTTATCAAGTGCTAAGTAACAACATTATTTATTTAATTGTTTTTATTTTTCTTGGACTGGTTATATTAAATTTTGAATGATTTCTTCTTGGGAATAAGTCCTTCTGATTAAAACGATTAATTTACTTTCTTTCCTTTAAAACTCTTTAAAAGTCTAGTCTGCCTTACGCTGTAAAGCGTTTCGCGTGATCAGCGCTTCCTCAGAGGCTTGACATAACAAAATAGCTTAAAATAGCTCAAAACCTACAAATTGAGAGAAACAAATAGTTGTTAACAATGTCATTATAATTTCAGTGTGAAGCACTGTTTGAACAATGGAATCGTGAATTATATAAATTCTCTACTTACAAACATAATAAAATATAATATAAATAAAATACCTTAGTTTTAATTTAGCAATTTCACACTGAAATTATAATGACATTATTAACAACTATTTGTTTCTCTCAATATGTAGGTTTTGAGCTACTTTAAGCTATTTTGTTATGTCAAGCCTCTGAGGAAGCGCTGATCACGCTAAACGCTCTATAGCGTAAGGCAGACTAGAGTTTTTTAATAAAGGAAAGAAGAAGAAAAAATCATTCAAAATTTAATATAACCAGTCCAAGAAAAAGAAAAACAATCCAATTAATTATTATTACCACATACACATTATTTTCCTAAGTACTGCAACTATTAAATGCATCTACTTAGTAAAAAATACGTGTAATTTTACAACATATACCGGTGTAAAAAATTACTAAACCATAGCTAAATTATACAAATATTGTTTAATATTACGCAATTTTTTACAGTTCATTTTTTGTGTAAAATCTACACAAACTGAATGGGTTTTGTGGTAATATCACAATTATTATTATATTATCACTGTTTAAAAGATACAATTCAAAAGTGGAGATTCTAACTGACAAAAAATTATCTGAATTATAACAAATTAGTTCCTGTTTAACTTTAAATTGGCTAAAAATCGTGAAAATTGGTCTTAAGGGTGCCGAAATCCGGGTATTTTCCCATATGATTGCAACGAACTCTACATAAAATTTCTACAAGTAAGCCGCAATGCACACTGAGGAACCTGGTTTCATGAAACTATAGTTTCGTGAAATCCATATTATGAGTGTCATTTTAATTAAAAACATTGAAACTGACAACTAACCTCCAAACAAAACATATTAATCCAAACTGACATGTTAACAAAATATAAGTCCTGGCATTGGCTAAAGTTCCAGAAATCGTGGTCCTAACCTCTGGCCTCTGTAATTGGCCTAAACATGAAACGTCATGAAACTTGTATTCATGGAAACCTATAATTTTGGTTTCGTGAAATACGTTTTATGAAAGCAAATGAAACAAATTTCATGATATTCCCATACAAAGTTGTGTTAATTTTACAATAGTGAATGAATACAAAAGAAGAGGCAATATTGGGTGCATCCACCAAATCTCCACCGAGAGTGCACTTACTATTTTGTAGCTCGGAAACTCGGTGCGGGTAACAGGCAATTTTGTGTTTATAGAATGTTCAAGCCTCTATTTCTTCATTTGATAAATTTATTTGACCTAACAATTACAAAAAATTCCACAAAACTCATTATAACAGTAATGTTTCATGAAACTAGTTTTACGCAGTGTGCACTGCGCCTAAATCTGAATTACAAGTCACACTTTCTGAATTACAATTGACACTTTCTCAATTACAATTCACCAATCTGAATTACATTTAATACTTTCTGAATTACAATTTGCTAATCCGAATTACATTTAATACTTTCTGAATTACAATTTACTAATCAATATTACATGTAATACTTTCTGAATTAAAATTTACTAATTTTAATTACAATTGATACTTTATGAATTATACTTTACTAATCTGAATTAGATTTAATACTTTCTGGATTAAAATTTCTTATTCTGAATTTCAAGTATGTAATACTTTTCGAATTACAATTTACTAATCTGAATAAAATTTAATACTTTCTGAATTACAAGTGAAAAAGGTGGAGTCCGATTGTGCTTTATGTGTCATTTTTAATTATTTTAACGTTAGAAACTATCTCTTCAATTAGTAATAGATAAAGACCTTTGTATAACGTATCAAATTTATTATTTGTTCTTTTTTTATTTAATAGTAACCCACCTCGTGTTCCAGATTTTGTAAGAATCTCTACAAATTTCAGGTAATTAGTACATTTGATTTGTATTATAATCTCGTCACAATTTAAAGAAATATGATTCATTTTATCCTCAGTTTTCCTTTTCGGAACTCTTATCCTATCTGCAAACAAACTTTTTTACGCACTTTAAAAATCGCTCTTACTCAGGCAAGATAAAGCGTCTGCTGTAACATTTTTACTTCCTCTTACATGCTCTACATCAAAATCATATTCTTCCAAACATAATGTACCTAAATAAAAGAGAAAAAACGGACAGTGTAAGTGTATGATTGCTTTATTTTTCAGTGAATTTGCTAATAAAAAGCCCCTTCATCAAATTAAACCCTCCTTCATGCGCAATCAGAGATGTTTGATTCTTTCCTGTAGCGTTTATCACCCTAACGAATGCAGTTCAATTACTACGTTTAATTCCCGATTGTAACGTTGTTAAATTTTGAGCTTAGAGGAGACACCCCTGCGATTCACATTCATTGTTACATGGGGTAATGCCATTATATGGGGAAAGGTTTGGGATTTAATATAGGATTAATTTAAGACTCGCCCGCATGCGAACGGGGTTGGTAATTTTATTTGCCCTTTTTTCTGTAACCAATTTCACACCAAGGACTCAAATGGAGATTAATTTAAAATTCGGTCCGTAATAGAACACATTTGTTGAGCTGGCTATATCAGGGCAACTTGCACTAGAGATATGAAAATAATTACACGGCTAGTACGTTTAAAATTTACACTATTAAGAAGCATATTCGGACAAATACTGATGTTTAAAATTTCGGAAAATGTAAAATACTAGGAGTACAAGTGTTTCCACTCCACAGATAACTGCGTTACACTATTTCAAAACTAAGAATAGAGAAAGGAATATTATTTAATAAAGTCGGAAGTAAAGCTCTCCCAGCACATATTTCCCAGAGTGCGTCAGAACTACTTAAGTGAAATAACCCATTTTCTTTGCAAGAAAGTTTCGTCAGCGCAATTATAACAGACGTTCACTATCGCAATCTGAAACTTTCTCGAGGGCTCACACATAGCTGTTTATTTAAGCATGTCTTAAAGAATCAATTCAGTGTTCCCATCCGAGCTCAAGAGTCTCCAGTGCAAAGTAATTCGAAGCGAGAAAACGGGTGCATCCTGCACATTACGGTTTAATGTGGGACTCGCAGCTCGCGAGGACGTCAGATGGCGCCGCTAGAGAGTGTTGTTATCTTCAAGATCCTCTCGGAGCTCGAAAACAATGACGCCCTGGATGAGTAGAAAACAACACAACTACTGGTGACTCGCTTGTGTGCAGCTCTTGTTCATTGTGCGCGGTGACAGAGAATGAGGACTTTGAATTACATTAACAAATAAGCGGCGCAGGCTGCCAAATTACCTGCACCAAGAAATATGCACTTATCGTCTGTCTCCTCCTAATTGCCGTTGTCACTCATAAAAGGGCGCATTATTTCAAGCTGTTGCTTTTGTCACTCACTCCGCGTCATTAGTTAAATTATGTACGGAATGAATACATGAAGAGGTGCGGTAATCAATTTACTTTAAGATGTGCCAAGAAATTCTATTCACTGAATAAATGGTTTCAGGAGTTCGTACTCCTGTCCGGAAAGCAATGTGTAAATTAAATGGCGTGTTAATACTGTATATCTATTTAATCTGGAAATAGTGTACTAGTAAATATTTTAATATGTGCGTGCAATGCAAAACGCGAATTACATGTACAAAATCCTATTGGGCCAAATAAGAAAGATAAACCATATGTTTTTTAGTTCCTGGATTAATTAATGCCTTATCTTCATTGAGCCATTTCATCATAAAGTTTTAATTTTCTGTTTACAGCGCTAGGGACAAAACACAGTTGACGCCTTTAAATTATTCCAGTGTTTGTTAGAACTAATAATATTATCACATATTTGTGATATTATTTTTGAGTCTGCTAATTCCTAAACTTTCCAATAATTTCATAATATGTTCATCATTAACAATATGGCGATTAAACATTTCACCCACATCCTGGAACGACGGCGGCGATTGAGGATGAAGATGCAGTTTGGACTGGGGGTCGCATTCATCAGGACCAATTTAATGAAAACAGACACAAAACGGGCCTTTAAAGATTTTGTTTTTGATGATTTGTTTAGTTTATTAGTCTATTGTTTTATTAATATAATTTTATTTAAATGTTGTTATCCGTCGCCACATACACCCTGTTACCTCATTTTACGTTTCAAAAATTTTAGAATCGACTCACAATCACTCACTATAGACAAGAACAACATATGTACTAGAAACTAGTCTCGTAAAAATGTTTATAAATAAAAAATTATTTAGGATTGCATGTTCTTTTGTCTTCCGGTTCTACCAGTCGCAATTGTGACTACTGATCCTCATAGTAATAAATTTATAAGGTAGT
Source organism: Quadriops clusia (assembly GCA_033557875.1). Lineage (NCBI taxonomy): Eukaryota > Metazoa > Arthropoda > Insecta > Coleoptera > Hydrophilidae > Quadriops > Quadriops clusia. Next base: position 8,448 of record JAWQRP010003562.1, read on the forward strand.
CTACAAAAGTTATTTTTAATGACGAGAGCATGTATAGTGACTGTTGTTGATGTGTTGTTTTGTGTTTTGTAATTAATATAATATGTTTTCTAGCACCCGAAGATAACAGCAGAGAGCTGTTGAAACTAGTCGTGTGTAAGATGCTAAAAATTTAGCAAGGATTTCAACTCTTTTACTTTCTTTAAAACATGTTCTTGGTTACATTCATGCAATAATCCAATACGATAACAGAAAAGTAATCAACTTCGTGTGTTCCTTAGATCTAATTATAAGACTTATAGGTACCAGTTTCTTATAACAATTTACTTAATCATTTGACCAATGGGGCCCTTGCGACAGGTATTTGAGAATGGAAATGTAAAGAACTTTTAGTTATGAATTGCTATAATAAAATTGGTTGGTCTATAAACAAAGTCATTGTTATGATATAAAAAAAAATTAAAATTTGAAAGGTGATTTATACAGCTCCTTACTCCTGATTGCTCAGTGATGACATATTGAAAAGTCTGCTGCCATGCGCAGCTAATCAGGTAGATTCTGGAGTGTTTACTACACATAAACTCTTTTCGCAACGTGTTATCGTATGATTGCAAACAATAGCATTGAAATATTGGCTATCTCCGAAAGAATCTTTACACGTCTTAGCATGCCAGTACAAACCGGAGGCTGGACTCTTATATTTCCAGCAATTTCTTATATTTTGTGGGAGACATATGAGTGAGAAAATGTGCCCAAAGGCATTTACAAAATTTATAGGCCAAGCAGATTCATTCCTATGGTTTGAATTGAGATTTGGTCGCATAACCGCTTCCAAAATATATAAAGCTGCTGTTTCAAGTATGTACGATGAGGGTCTCCAACAGTCAATTTTGGGAGCAGTTTCTAATTCAGAAACTCTGAGCATAAGCAGAGGTAAAACCCTAGAAAAAGCAGTTTCAAAGAAAGAAGAAACAATTAAAGACGCGCACTACAAGGTTACCACTACATCAAGATTTTCCGATATATGGCACCTCGCCGGATGGGATAATGAAAGAGTACGTAATAGAGGTAAAGTCTCCCATGTCGGAGAAAACATTCAACCCCATATAAACAGTATTGGTGGCGTAGAAATGAAATATGCAGCCCAAATTCATTTGCAAATAAAAAAGGCGTTGTTTTGTGTGGCAGCACTAGAATTTGAAAGTACTGAAACTGTTGAAATCATTGAAGAGAAGTTCAATGAAAATATTATGAAAGATGCAAGAGATTTCTGGAAAAATCAATTTTCCCGGAAATACAAAAGTAATACACCAACCTTTTCAGACTTAAAATTTATTTTTATATGTCTCCCTCTTTAATTGATGGTCTTTGGAGTTTTATATTGAATATTTTTTATATTATTATTTAATGATGTTAAATTTTAAAATTTATTTATTATGACAGAATTTTTATTGTTTTCTAGAATTTAAGCTGAAGTAAATATGTAAGTTATTATTAAACTGACCATGTCAGTGTTTGATTTAGTGCATTTACAGGCTGCTGAATTTCTATCGTCAAGCAATCCATTATTGATTGAACTTTTTTAAAATGGACTTGGAACTGTAGGGGCACTTACCTTTTAATTCGCTTTGCATCAGGCTTAAACACAAATACTTAAAAAGATACCAATTTTTCTATGTTGTTATTTATATGACGCCCTATTTGAGATTCTAAATCTGATTTACTCTAATTTTCTTTAAGGTATTTTAATATTTTTACGTCTAATTTAGGAAACCCTACGTAAAACTTTGAGTTCAGACTAATTAATTTCAGATTCACACATGCTGCGGAACTTTTAACACTTTCTATATCACATTCTGATTTCGTTGACGTCTGTTCAGATATTTGATATGAAGAATCTGATGTTACTGCTATCATCTTTATTTCTCCTATTGATGTACGACACATTTTTTTGTTGGGACATAGATTCTCTTTGTCTAGCACGGTTTATTCAATTTCATTGCTTATTATTTTTTTCTTCTCTATTTTTTGTTGTGAAAATTGTGAAGATTCTGGTTGTATTGTGGAAATAATGAAATTTTTGTTAGGCACCACATTTGCCTTTGTTCTGAAAGGTGTTCGGTCAAATTGATAACACTCCCAATTTTTAACGTCATGTTCGAGCTGTAAATAAAATATTTTATATATTGTTGCATTTTTTGTAAATTACTTATCAAACGATTAAAGTTGGATTAAATAAAGACGATTCGACGAATGTGTACTTGCAGCATAATTATAAAGCTGAGAGTACACTGAGCGAAATCGAATTGAACAGAATATCAATAATTCAGTAATATCAGTATTATACTGATATCGCATTTACCTCAAAATGATCTTCACAACAATCAACACTATCACCAAGCAATGGTACTTTTCAGAGGTGTTCTTACATAATGGCACCTAGCACATTTTTGCCGACTTTTTCTCGATATTTGTTTATAACGTCTTTGTTTACGGTCAACTCAGGTTACCTTTAACAGGTTGGTTTGACACTCTTTGATACACCATTTAGAATTTGGTGAAGTAATTACATGAATTTGCACAGTACGATTTATAGCGATATGACTAATCAGGGTGGAAATAGTTTTATTTGAACTTTGATTAATTATTTAAAATATTTAGACTATTTTTTTGCAAAAACCCTGCTAGATCTACATTTTGATAAATTCTCTTTTTAATTTTCAATTAAAACAAAGCACTCCAGGGCCTCATTGTAAGGATTCGATTCATATTTTGAAAAATTCGCTTATAAAACGCCATCGATTACAAGACGCTCGCTAAATTTTCTATATATAAGAAATTATACTCCACATTTCTGCACATGGTAAATGACACTGAATATCAGATGAATACAGAAACATCAAAACGTAAAAGTCCCCGCCTAATGTTCACCTCTGTAGTATAGATAATCAGACGCAATGTAACTCATATGATTGTCTGATTACCTAATTTCGTATATTTTATTTCTTAGCACAAGCAAGGATGATCCATGCTATGGTGACTTTTATCTTCCGCAAGTCGGAAGGAAGAATTCCGACGTTATAGTGAAATCTTACGCCATCCATAACTAATTAGGTTATGCCTGTTTATACACAGAAAATAAAATGTTGACTTTAAGAACAAATTCGTGTTAGTAAAGAAAAATTTTCTTATAGCAACTAAAATTTTGTTCAGTGGAGTATCATATATATTTTTTTTGTTTTGATATAGTTGTGATATTCATTTTTGTTCAAAATACAGGTAAAAATTACTAAGGGAAGTAAACATATTTCACATCACCATCATAGCCATAAGATGGCAGTCTTCCACTGAATGATGAATAGAATGCTTACAGTTCCCTTGAATGGAAGGAATTATGAAAAAGAATTTTACACAATGTACTAGATAGCATCTAACAATGGTTATTACAAGGAAATAATAGAAATCATTGCGCGTAAAAGTAAGTATTTACAATAAACAAAAAGATATGTGGATGCAGTGCAGGAAAGGGAAGAAAATATATATAGAAGAATAAGCTATGGGGAATATGATCACAATAAATTGAAGAATACCGAGTCGTCCTGAAATGCGGGGTACCTCTGTAGTCTTTTTGTTTTGAGAGACAAATTAATGAGTTTTGGTATATTTGATATACGCAATAAGACGGATTTAACCGGAAGTGACATGTAAGAGCTCTATAGTTAAAAAATCCGTCTTCTTGCCTATGGCAAATATACCAAAACTCATTAATTTTTTTCTCAAAACAAAGAAACTATAGGGGTGCCCCACATTTTAGGACCACCGGGTATATTTGAAAAACAAAACATATTTCTTGCGTTTGCATCTGAGAATAGAATTGGAAACATCATAGTTAATTCCAAAGGCAGGGCAGATCCCCTAAAAAGTAGTGGTGTATACAGGATAAAATGCAGACAGTGTGATTCGATATAAAGAATTAGAGAACATAAAAGAGATTGCATACATTCCGAAATGGACACTGAAATAATGAACAGGGAACTAAATAAAATTTACACGATGTATGTACTATAGAAAGATCCTTGAAGCCCTAGAGGTAGATAAGGAGAAATGAAGAAACAGCGGCAACCTACTTAACAGACAAACTGACCTGACCTTCACACCTCTCCATAAAATAATTTACAGCACCCTACTAGGCCGACCAGGGTGACAAATTTTAGTGCCTAATTTGAAGCATTCTATTGTCTTGCATTTTAGCGTCTGATGACGGGAGAAGAGTAGTCCCAAAACATGTAACGCTAAAAAAAAGGATTAAAATATATGGGAATTTAGAGTTTGTTGACTTTCTTTACCCTACTAAAATATTGTTTCCTGAAATATACATACTTATACCTTTGTTTGCACAGCAAAATCACACAAAAGTCGGTTTAGTAAGATAAACTCGCTCTTAGACGTTTTCTTTTATATGAACGAAATATGCACATTGGAGGAAATGTCCAAAGAGCCCTATCCTCATTTACATAGGAACAATTCTTCTATTTCTCTTAAAAATTAGCAAAACTTAAATGAAATATTTAAAACTAATATATTTTTTTTGTTCTTCACTTGATGTAACTAAAGTACCTATTAGTATCCACAACTAAAAATTTACTTCTCTGAACCAACAGCACTAATGTTGAAACTACTAACTTCTTTGTTCATATAACTCGAAAACATTTGTAGTTATGACAATCATATTTGTTCTGCTAACTATT
>JAWQRP010003563.1:0-13172 GCA_033557875.1 Quadriops clusia
TTATTTATTGGTGAAGCTCTTAAAGCACATTCGCAACTTTAAACGATAAAAAAATGTTTCAACAACTAATAGTTTGTGATGTCCAGCGATCATTTTTCTCAGTGTAGCGATAAAATTACCCAAAATGTAACCGCTCTGTCGGTAAAAGCTTCGAATACTTGATAGTTAGGTTAATAAAATAATGAAATGTCATTTGTGACAGCGTCAAAATCAAGATATTAAACTTAAAATTCAGCGACACGACACCGTCGGCCACGGCCTTGAATAGTACAATGTTAAACAGTATTTGGTGTTGCTTAGAGTTATTTGATTTTAAAACAATTTCTTCAAGTTTGTAAATTAAAACGGGGCATAGAAAAAAAGGACGTCAATAATGAAGAGAAGGCGTCGGCAGTAGTAGCGACAGTCTATAAGATCAGGTCAATTCCTCAGCTTTACAATCTTAAAAAAAAAATTGCTAGAGGAGTCCAATTGAAAATCGCACACGTTCTAGAATCACCCGATTTGCAAAAATCGGGCTCCCGTCTAGTATGTTATATTTTCTTCCTTTCCATAATTGAAGCTTAATATCGAGGGACCCACGGACTAGAATTAATTGTTTCATACAATGCAAGGTCAAACTTTAAAGCAAAAAGAAAATGAAAACAAAGAAGCTACAATTGTCAAACATGAACAACTCAACACGTCACAATAACTCTTTCTTGAACTTTGACGATGAAACATCTTCGAATCTGGAAGAGAAACTGCGTTTCTTTGCGGATCGACCTTCAGAAGAAAATGCCCCCTCAGATAATTCTTTCAAGAGTATGTTGGAGAATTTGCAGAATACTCCCTATTCGCTTCATACGCCTCTGCCGGGGTTTTGCTTCAAATGCTGGGACTTGCAGACGAAAAAGAAAATATTCATCAACATCTGCCACTTAGATGTGTTGCCAGAACCCCCAAATTTCGACGATTGCTTGAACAAAGAGGAATATAGGATCCCCATGAGCATTGGAGACCTTCGGTACGAAATGGACCAAAAGGGCCAAGAAGCTGCGGTTGTCGACATCGCGTTCAACACTAATTTCTTGAAGAACACGACCAAGACGTTTTTCTTGGATATTGTGAAGCATGCGGTGAACGAGAAGTACAAGATGGCCCTTTCTGAAGAGGTGGTGATTTTGAAGAATAAGAAAGCTTTTGGGGAACTGCAGGTGCATCGGATCCGGAAGCAAGTTGTCGAAGAAAAATTGGGGGGTGTCTCCCAGAAGAAGCAGTTGGTTGAAGACATTTCGAATTTGATATCTATTGACCACATGATGGCCGCCCCAGAATTTAGGGTTTTCAAGCAGAAGTGCGACCCTTTCACCCTGATTGCGGAAGTTAAGTTGCCGTACGTGAGTTCATCAAAAGAATTTACCCTAGACGTGGGGGAAGATCGGATGATTTTAGAGTCGAAAGTTGGAAATTACTTTCTGGACACATTCTTTCCTTGTAATGTGAATCCTGACTTTACTTCCGCTGAGTTTTCGAAATCTTCCCGAATTTTGACGGTGAAGATGCAGATTGAGGATCAGTTTTAGTTTTACGTTTCTTTATACTAATAGATTAAATAATTTGTTTCCCAATGTTTGAGATTAATCGCAATACTTGACACAGATTAAGTTGACTTCAGACCAATTAAAGCCACCCCAATCGAATTAAAGAGCCATCCAGGTCCTAAGGTGCCTTGTAAATAATTTAAGTGCAATGAAGGCAACTTCCGAGTAGTTTGAATGGCTCGTGTGTAATTTCGTGGTGACATCTAAAATGATTAGGACGACCCAATTCCTCAGTTGCTACTACTAACAATTCAAGGTTATTCCGATGCAGGAGATAAGTTAATTGGCGCAAATCTATGAGACACCGCCGAGTTCTTGGGACTCCCCCTTTCATCTCCCAATTTCTCGCACTTGTGGCCGGAAAGCCTTTGTACCCACATCATTATCTCCAGCGGAATCGAGTAGGCCGCGCTTCAAAGGGGTCTTAAGTTAATGACGGACAACCCGCGAAGTACTCATACGATTTAGTAGGCATGTAGGAGAAGCCTTGATACGAAATATTCTACGATTGGAAGAAATTTACCTAATGGAAAAGCAATTGAAATGGTAACGGCTTCCTTCAAAATATTGTTTTATATCGGGATTTTATATATTGCAGGATATATTAGACGTTGTTATTACTGCTCGTAATAGCTCTGGCTGCATGATGGAAACAAAACACTTTTCTTTATCGTGGAAATATTCAAGTCGTGTCTAGAAGGATCCCAACGTGCATTTCATATTCATGAGAGTAATACTTTCTCATAATTCTCCCCGGAAAAAAGAAATTAGATAAGGTGTGCTACCTTTGCTGTACATACATAAATATTCGCAGCATTTTGGACGTTTTTATCCTTTAAGGGCGAACTTCCCCACGTGATTTTATTCGAATATAAAGAAACAGCTCCTTCTGTTCCCTCGTTTAAGCCCTACCTCTTCTAATGTATGTAAGTAGATAATGATTACAGTCAGTTTGCCGAAATATTAATTTTTTTTGCTGTTCTTTGTCAACAATTATTCCAGTAGGTGATCATAATAAAGTTGTTGTTGTTGTTTGGAGGTTTGATTGGCTGTCCACCTGGAACAGGGCCGCCGATCATAATAAAGTAAAATGTATTTAAAAAAGTGAGTCTAAACTTAAAAAAATGTGACCTTTTTAGCAGCCATGAAAAATGACCCTTTGAACTTTCCGTGCTGCGAGCGTTCGCTGTCACTGTCGATCGTATCTTGGTCTCAATTAGCTTCATCAAGTCTTTTTAATGAGATGCTGGGCTGGCAGCTTTAACCATCGTCGCGCAGCGGTGAAGAAAACGGTTAATTGTTTATAGGCCCGGAATAAATTTTGCCGGAGGGCGATATTGACATTTCCCCTTTTTCAAAATGCAGCCGGTAATGAGAAATGCACGAAAATTGCTTTTAAAAGATTTATTGGCCCGCCGATAACAACAGCCATTGATGGGCCCGTCAGTCACTTTAAAAAATTCCGAAAAACTCTTCCGCGCAATTTAACTTTCTCGCAAAAAATACCCATTACTTGCGACAAGAGAGTCATAAGGAAATATCCAATTTAAAAAAAAAGTATTGATTTTATTTTTATAAAGTAAAATAACTGGTAAAATGAGAATAAGCAAAATACTTAATTGATTTCGATACAAACTTCCTTACAAGTAAATATTTCTAAAGTGCGATTCCATTCTGAATGCATTTCCAAATTTATATCGAAATAAATAATTCGCAAAACGAATCAAATCGGATTTTAATTTGAAATTAATTTGTAGGGCCATTTGGCATCGCATCCAAGAGAAATTAACATCGGAAGTATAATTAAATGAGTAATGAATTAAATAAAAGTCGTTACTAATTGTAAGGGGATTAAAGATTTTCCAAACGACAAGGAAGGCTCCAGATTCTTTAAGCCGATTTTAATTTAATGTCGTCAATTTAATTCTCCGAACTCATTGCGCAAACCTAAAGGATAATAAAATTACCAAAAGCCCGCACATGCAGAGAAAATGGTACTTTGAAAAAATTGCCCGGAATGTTTTTATTAGCGTTTTGAGAAAACACGTATCTGCAGGTATACATAAATGCATAGAGAAAGCAATATTGGAAAAGTTGGTCGCTTCGCGTCGAAATACGTACTACACCAGCCTGCTCTGCATCTACTTTCATTATCGTCCTTTCTTCCTCCCTTTCTATTTTTATCCGGGAAGCCTCGAAACGCTCATATCGACAACGCCACCGTCGTAAATTCTTTTATTAGCGACTTTATTTATTTTGCCGATATGATTAAAATCTCGTTGATTCAATATTTACTTTGAATAAGGAAATCCATCGCGCAATTACAAGCTTTTACCTCCTGTAGTCCAGGTTTTGTTGTTTTTTCATTCAATGGCCGCAAAAAATCTGGTAATTTCCTGCGCGCATCGCAGCTCTAATCAAGTTTTATTTTTGGCGTTTTTATTTTATTTTTGTTCATTAAGGGCCGTTTACTCGGGATAGATGGTCTTTTTTGCTTACGTATCTTTTATGTGTTTTGCCAAGAACGTAATTTCGATTTTTATATATTGCAGTTTTATGTAGGGGAAAGCGGGGTTAGTTGGCATAGTTTTTCGTTTTAAATTTTTTGATTTTTTTCTGTGATACTTCCAGTGAATTTGATTTTTGCTGATCATTTAGTAACTCCTTGGCTATCAATTCGATTAAGAACTATTGTTTCAAAAAACTCCTTAGAACCATAAAAAAATGTTTTTCCAAAGGACTCTAACTGTGCCAACTTACCCCATACTTGGGGTTAGTTGACATACATAGAGGGGCAAGTTGGCATAACCATAATGAGAGATAGAGGTGAATTGGCAGAAATAAGTTCAGTTCACAAAAAAAATGTATTAACATGAAAACTTATTATTTGGTAGAACGCTTTTTCTTTTCTTTAGGCATATTGTGCTTCTTAGTCTTATTTTGCCTTTCGGCTAACACTGCTTTTTTCCCTGGAGAATCCGTTAGAATGGCGGCACTCCTTCGTTTTCTCCCTCGGTTAGAATCCTTCCGGGGCCCTGCCTTCGGTAAATGTGTCCTGCCCCTTCATACGTTAAATCTAGCTTTATAAAGATAACTATAAACTATGCCAACTAACCCCAACTCAATGAATGCCAACTAACCCCAACAGCGTAATCAAAACAATATGGTCTACCTATGTTTCCACATAATGTCCACAAAGGTTTTTCGCATAAGGATCCAAGCACAGTTAGATACTCTATCAAAAACGACCAGTAGAAACTTGGCAGCCTGTTTTACAGCTTTGCAAAACCAAACTAACTTATGATGGAAAAATTTACTTATCTGATGCAAATATAAACAACTGGAAGTAGCAAAGTGTCTGAAACCCAAATTAAACTGAAACACTAGTGGATGACACATCATAAACAACTTGTCAGATGTTCAAGACCACAGTACTCTACAATCTCCGTGAAGAAATTTAAAAGCCGAATGCCAACTAACCCCTAATGCCAACTAACCCCGGTCTCCCCTACTTGAAAAGATTCTCCGTTAATTAGCTTCGCAATACCTGAACCATTGTGTGATCACTGAAATGTTGTGGCAAAATCTTGCTGGAATTTGTTATTGAAAAACCTTATTTGAAATTGTTATTGAAAAATTTTGTTTGAAATGTATGAGTATGCGTCTTCATTGGGAAAATGATTTTCCGGCGTCAAATTTGCTCGACATCCTTCAGGAGTGCCGCAATAAGGATTTTTTCACCGATTTTTGTGTATAGTTGAGGACGATGATATCAAAACGACTCTATATCTTCTAAACAATCCAACATTATTTGTTCACCAAACGAAAAGGACTCTACTCTTAATTTAGTTGAAAATGATATTCCAGTATCAAGTTTGTTCAACATTTTTCAGGAACGCTGAAGTTAGGCCATTTCTTCCGTTTTTTTGTATAGTAGAAAATAATGTCCAAAAGACCTAGTATTGTATAAACTATTCCACTTTTGTTTAATAAACTAAAAGAGTTTTTGTTTAAGTTAATTAAAAAGGACACTTCAGCATTTAATTTGCTCGATATGTTTCCGTAGTGCGGAAATAAAATCATTTCATTTCCTCCGTTTTTTTTATGTAGTGAAAGACAATAATGTCAAAAAGGGCCAGTAGTATGTAAAGCATTCGACCCAATATTTTATTCTACTTCCAGGATTTCAACTACCTTAATCCCAGGTAGATATTAATTAATTTGACAATTAATGAAGATATTAATAAAAAGTTTAACTTGTAATATTTAACAAAAAAGTAATAAATTTAAACACAGATTAATGAAAATAGAATATAATAACGGAGGAAAAAAGACTTCTACTTCTCATCTAGCCAAAGAACAAGCTTATTTCCAATTTTTTCCATCTAACTACATCTTCACCTAACTCACACTCCTATTTCTCCCACTTTTAGTTACCTATTAACAAGTTTATACATTTTTGACGTCGTAGTAGCCTAGTTGCTTAGGTGCTGCCTTTTAGTGCTAGGGGTCGTAGGTTCGAACCCCACCAAGCCGATGTTTTTTCTAATTAGGAAAAAATGTTTGAGTGCATCATCGTCCGGGAGCGATGTAAAGCCAGGGGTCCCGTGTGTTGTAGGTATAATCCACGCGCACGTTAAAGAACACAATGACTAGGTGAAAATGCTGACATTGGCTAAATTTCCAGTAGTCGTGGTCCTAATCTCTGGCATCAGTGATTGACCTATGACGCGGAAACAGGCCGACGTTAAATAAACGGGTTAAAAAAAAGTTTATATATTTCTAATCTGCTTGATGAAAAGGACTGCTAGTAAACTGTAAACTCTAAAACAATATGCGATGAACGATCAAATATGTTTGTAATACATAATTTAACTTTTACTGTCCTCTTATGTTTCTCAGAATTTTCCCAATAAGTAACTGGTCTGCAAAATTAAGGAAACACCTATGAGCGAGCAAAAATTTCGGTCATTTTCAAGGCTCTGTAACTCAAAGCAAAATGACCAACCGAAAATGTTATGCGCATCATTTTCAAGGGAAAACTCTCTACTTTCTGATGTCTGAAGCAAAAAGTTTCTATTTCTTAACAAACATGTGAGAAACGAAAGACCGAAATTCCTCCGTACAATTTTCAAATTTTTATCATGCCCACGGGTTCCAATTATTTTTCCTGATTAATTTCTCTAAATTGCATCTTATAGTATGAACTTTTCTCTGTGTGTTCCACTGCAATTCATTTTCCTGTGACAATTTTTAACTAACCTATTGACAATCAAAGAAAAAATCGCACCTTCGGCTTTTGACGGTCGTAACTTCCGGTTGCAAATAATAATATGCATTTGGTCAACGACATAATAAATCTTAGGATATTCTTTCCAATGTTGTTGAGTACAATTTTCCATATCTTGACTTTTTTATTAGGTTAACTTCGTTCAAAAGTGACTTTGAAATTCACCAATTCGCTAGGTCGTATAAAAACAGTGGTCAGATTGAGGACATGGGCATTAACATTACGAAGTTTACGTTTTTTTGAGCAAAACCTATGAGTATAACATGTGCAAAATTTAAAAAAATGTTTTCCTTGCGTCACTGAGTGTTAAAATATGAACGTAATTCATAATCAGTCTGTTAAGGTAAAAATCTTAAATTCAAGGACTATGTGAGGGGTCATTTGAAAGGGGTTTTCAAGGCGAAGACAACATGATGTCGCCGAGATCTTGTCGATTTTTTTTCGCAAAGTTACGACCATTTCAATATTGAGTAGCAGAGGACTTTGTTTACACTGTAGCGATAGCTAAACAAATGGGTCTGTTCCCTATGTTGTTCGGAGCAGCAACCGACCAATATCGTTTGAGGTACACCTTGAAATTTAAAATTTGATTGGTCGTTCGTTAGTAAGAACAGTGTTGGACATTTCATCGAACAGGCCAAAAGTCTGGTGTCATCGGCACGAGCGATATGACGAAAATCAAATTTTTAATTGGGAGTTTAAAATTGATAAATACCGTGGAATTGACATACCGCGAGGTTGTCCTCGCCTTGAAAAACCCTTTCAAATGAACCCTCACACACCTCTCATTGCATTTATGATTTTTACCTTCACAAGCTGATTAAATTTAAAACGCAGGGACGCAAGGAAATCATTTTTTGATCGTCTTGAAACATTGCTCATGTTTTACTGATAGGTTTTTTTTATAAAAAACGTAAACATGGCAATGTTAACGCCCATGTCTTCAATATGACCACCGTTTTTATACGGCCCGGCTAATTGGTGAGCTTTAAAGGCTCGCTTGGTGTAAATAAGCCTTAAGGTAATTTTTGAACGAAATTATCCCAATAAAAAAGTTAAGCTAAGGAAAATTGTACTCAACAACATTGGAAAGAACGTCCTAAGGTTTCTTATGCCGTTGACCAAATGCATATTGTTATTTGCTATCGGAAGTTACGACTGTGAAAAGACAAAGTTACGATTTTTTCTTTGATTGTCAATAGGTTAGTTAGAAATTGTCACAGGAAAATGAATTAAAGGGGAACGCATAGAGAAAAGTTCATACTACAAGATGCAATTGGACAAATTTATCAGAAACAATCATTGGGGCTCGAGGATATGTGTGAAATTTGAAAATTTTACGGAAAAATTTCGGTCTTTAGTTTCTCACATAGAAAACGGGGGTTTCTTAAGAAATAGAAACTTTTTGCTTAATACAGCAAAAAGTAGAGAGTTTTTTCTTTAAAAAGAGGTGCATAAAATTTTTGGGTGGCCATTTTACTCTAAGTTATAGAGTTTTGAAAATGATCGAAATTTTTGCTTTCTCGTAGGTGTTCCCTTAATTTTGCAGGCCAGTTCGTAGTGTCACTGCGCACAATTTCAAAGCGCACCTCCGCCAATTGTGAACGTTGGCCAGTGTGTAAGGTCATTTAATTCTTTACACGACTAGAGGGCTGACGGCGACGGCAAATTTGTCGCCGCCAATGTGTAACTAAAATCAGCGGCACATCAGTCCTGGCAAGGATCGAAAAGGATTTTAGTATATTTTATTCTTACTTGGTTTGATTATTTTCAGTTTTCATCTACTGTTGTAAAATATCAAATTCCTCACTACCTTGTTTAATAGCACCTATTCTTAATTTATTGTTAGTCTATATATAATGTAAAAAAACACTTTCTCGTTAATAATTTTATTTTGGTTTCAACAGTTTCACTCAGTCATATTCAGGAGGAATACGACATTATAATTGGTTAAAAATAAATCACAGAAACATAAACGATTTCTCCGTTATCAATGAAGAACTAATGAAATTATAAAACGAAAACTCACTACTAAAGCTCTTTATATTTCATGACAACCAGGAAAAGGAACCAAAAGACCACAAACATATTTATTATAGGCATTTTCATTGCAACCAATTACAATGAAGTATTCGTCCTGAATATATCCAGTTAACTGGGCGAAACAGTTGAAATCAAAATAAAATTATTCACGAGAGAGTGTTGTCTTACATTGTATGTAAACATTATCCTCGATGCAAGAAGTGGAAATTTGTCCAATATCAATATTGTTCGTTATTCGTCCTGCGGAAGGTTTCGACTAGAGATTATAATTATATTTCCCAATAGGTTTCTGATAAAGCCTCTTTTAGTTTGGGGAACAAAGGTTAGCTAGTTTAAAAGATATAGGGCCGTTTTGAAATCGTTGTAATTAACTATACACAAAAATCTGTGAAAAAGTCCTTATAGCTCTTGAAGGATGTCGAACAAATTTGACACCGGAAAATGAGTTCCCAATGAATTTAGAATAGAGCCGTTTTAATTTGGTGAAAAAAGGTTGGATAGTTTAGAAACTAACGGTCTGTTTTGAAATCATTGTCCTCAACAATAGAAAAAAAAACGGAGAAAAAGGCTTTATTTCATCGTTCCTGAAAGATGTGGAGAAAATTTAGTAGTGAAATTTGATTTTGTTGCTCTGAAGGTAGGGTGTAAGTTTTTTTTGTTGATAAGAATGATATAATTTGGATATTAATCATTATTTTAAAATTTTTGTTGTTAGAGCTTTTATATGAAGAAAAAGTAAAAGATTAAACTTTTCTGTACTTGAAAGATAAAATTGAGTGTTGTTATTTAAAATTTTCAGCGAAAATGTACTTCATTATTGTTTTCCCTATCTAAGGTTCGACACTGTGCACCCGGGTTAGCGAAGTTTCGAACCGTTGCACAGTGCAGCGTCCAATGGACAAAAATAAAATTCGAAGTATTTTCTAACCAATTATTTATCATTTACTCTTTAAAAATAAACATTGGACAACCGATTGATGCAATTATTTTATTCATTACACTTTTTTAAAACTCAGTACAATGGCCCAAACTTCAGGTATTAATTCCTGATGCTGTAAACACAATATCAGTTGCAATATATTTTTCCTGCCTGGCGCATGACTTCTCTGCAGGAAAAAACCGCCAAGTACGGAATTTACAGGCAAAGATATATATTTTAAAATGCCATATATGAATTGGGAAGTTTCGGTCATTAGAACATTTTGCATGCTTATAAAGTGTGATCAAAACATATATTTAAATTAAAACTTTGAAGAAGCTTTTCTCAAAAAAGGTAAAACCGTCTCTGGGATTTTTAGCTTAAAGTGTTTGTTTAACTATATAGTAAAAGATTATGAAATAAAATTCTGCCCCAATTTGCCTCCCTTAGAGTAATGATTTTTTTTAGAAAAAATTATTTACTAACCAGCCAAGCACATTTCTGAGCAATATTTTATAAATATCAAGTATTAATATTTAGAATTCGTATTTTTCCTGATTTATTATAACAAAACTATGATCAATAACACACAATTTGTAAAATATCGCTTATTTAAAAAAATCTAAAAAAATTGAAAAATAAAAAGAAACTTAGTTTTGTTCATTATTTTACCTAACTTTATATTTGGTTATATAAAGTAGTACTGGATAACTTTTTCTTATAAAGATTTTTTTTAACTTTTAAAAATATGGGTACTTTACTCTTATACATCAATTGAAGGGTTCGGGTGAAAAACCTGTTAACTACATAGCATTTCCATGCTAGTTAACATGTTTTACACCCGAACGCTTCAATTATGTTTTGTCCCACCACGGCCAAACCGAAAGTTGCAGATGACATCTAAGTATCTTAAAATTAATTTTGAATAAGGTAGAGATTTTTATCTAAATAACATTTTTTCCTAAAAGCAATAATAAAAAAAAATTCCATTTGGTGCTGACATATATAAATTTTTTTTTTCAAAATATCATTTAAATTGTTTTGAAGTGTTTAAAATTACATTCTAGGAGAAAGAAAAGTAAAAAAACAGTGATCTAATTACTCATTTTATTTTTGTCTATATCTCCCATAAGCTCACCGCACTGTGCGTGGCTGGAAACCGTTGTTATCGTTACTCTAATCTATAAAATAACTATGGACAATGTAAGAGTACCTATGTGGGAAAACAGTATCTAGAAAATAGGACAAAGCTATCTGTCAAAAGATGAACCTAGACAGATGTGATGTGTTGTTTTGGGAGTGTTGAGTGGGTTAGATTATGTGGGAGAGTCTTGGGTTGGCGAATAAAAAAAATGAAGTAGATGGGTTGTACCGAACCCTCATTGATTGCAGAATTACAATAGATATCCAACAAATAAGAAATTAAAAGTAAAGAAACAATGACAAATATTGTTTTATACTCGCACATTTCATTTGAAACAATAAATACAGCTAACTGTCGTATAATAGCAGTTTGATTTTTACAAAATACATCCTTTAATTTACTAAAGAATCATTGCGCGTTAATAATCCTGGAAAGCTTCCCACCAACAGTGTGCTTGTAATTTAATTTATTAATATTTTTAAAGCGGGGATTAAATGCACAATAAAAAGATTACGCTCGTTTTTCGAAAGCCCTTACAAACATTTGTAACACTTTGTAAAGTTGCGTAAACTTTGTAAACTCTTGCAAACCTTTGCAAACTTTTGCAAATGTATGCAAACCAGAGTTAGTGAGGTCGACGACTTATTATCAAAAAGTAAAAAGGCGAGTCATAAGGAGACATGTCGCAAGGAGACAATCGCTAGGAGACATCCGTTAGAAGACATTCGTTAGGAGACATTCTTTAAGAGACATTCGTTAGGAGACATTCGTTAGGAGACATTCGTTAGGAGACATTCTTTAAGAGACATTCGTTAGGAGACATTCGTTAGGAGACATTCGTTAGGAGACATTCGTTAGGAGACTTTCGATAGGAGACATTCGTTAAGAGACATTCCTTAGGAGACATTCGTTAGGAGGCATTCATTACATTTGTAAGGAAGCATTCGCAAGGACATATTCGCAAGGAGACATGCGGCAAAGAAAACATGCGGCAAGGATGTCAAAACCTTCCTCGTCGCCATAGCCCCATTCGGTGGCGTTCCGGTGCTCCCCTCCCGGAGAAAGAGTCTAAGCCCGGATTAAACAAGAACTAATCTTCGATTATATACACAAGCGACGCCGCTTAGCGGCGCTGCTTGGGTTCCTCCCCACGAGTCTTTTCCATAACGCGATTTGAGTTTCTTAAACGGTCGTCTTTAAAACCTCTCGCGCTTACGACAAAGGGGAGCCGAGGAGGGTGGAAATTGCAAATGCGCCCGAGGACGAGGACCGCTTCGGATGGAGCCATGCGACTGGAACGGATCCGGACAAATCGCCCAGATTTTGATGGTGAGGCCTCGGCGGTGCAAATCTGCTGCTCTGATCCAAACAAGCGTTATACATGCGGCGCGAGCGATTGTACCCATAAGAGATTTTGTTAAGAGATTGGGTTAAGAAATTCTGTTGAGAGATTGTACCCGCGAGGGCTTGTACTGGCGTTATAAGAAGAGATTGTACTCACCTCCTGCTGGAGCCGGAGATTTCTTTCCCTCTGCTCGGCCTGGGTATTTCTGACAGATTTTCTCGGTGGACTTGTTTGACAGATTAGACAGATTACTTCAATCCATCATGGGTTACTTCTAAATATTACTCTGTGCTCTGACGGTAGTCAATACTGTGGCTGACAGGAAGTGGATGGTAGGGTTGTAGTGTATTCATTGATCAAGGCTCAAGAATTAACTAACTAAGAAAACATATGAAGTTATCTTTTATCATTAGCCACTAAAAGAGGTACCTATCCATTCTTGAGAGAGCTTGGTTTAAAGCAGGCCGTACACGGTCAGTAATAATGACATTACCAGTAATGACATTATCGTCACAGTAATGACGTGGCGAGATCAGAAAATCCGAATTCGCATCATTATTGCCCATCATTCCAACTTTCACAAGGATCTTTAATGTCATTCTGATAAGGTACAATGTCATTATTATTGACCTTGTACGGCCCGCTTTAGATTAAAATTTTATAACGAGGATAGGAGGAGATGAAATAGAAAGTAGGCAACCAAATATACACGGAACGCACCCTTAAGTGGCAGCTAGCTCAGCTGATTTTTACAAATGTAAACAGTACCCCCCTTACGTACGTATCTCACCCGCAAAGGACCCTGCCTTGAAGCGGAACTCTTCTAATGCATCGCTTTAAATGTAAAC
>JAWQRP010003564.1:0-13169 GCA_033557875.1 Quadriops clusia
TCATTTACACATAGTCTCCGGACGAAAAATAAACAATTTAAACCAAAAATGTTTGCATTGACGAACAGCTAATAGATGGTTAAATTAAATCACAATAGTTGAAAATGATGTTCGGATAACCGACGTTTCGGATAACCGACGTTCGGATAATCGACGTTCTACTGTACTTACTTTCACAACATTTATAGTCAGAATCATAATAAAAAAGAAAAAACTAAATTCAAAATATCTGTCCGTTTTGTGCGTCGTCCGGTTAGTTCGACGTATTACCACCGGTCCCTTCGTCGTCGCTATATCCGGATTCAACTGTATATATATTAACAAAGAACCGTGAACAACTTGATACTCTCCACACTTCTTCCCTCTGAGATGGTGTCACTGTCGAAATGGGACCATTTATGCAGCGTATGTTGGCGAGGTAGATTCGGCACAACTCGGTAAAATATATGCTGGTTTTATTCTATCTATAGAATATATAGAAATATATAGAAACAGACGACCCTTTGCCATTTAATAAAAGATTAAATACTTTTCAATATCTTACTAAGACTTTATGAGGACAAGGATAAGGTGGTTGAAGATATGTCCGGGATTCTTGATGTAGAAATACAAAATTTGAAAATGAGAGGTCTTTAAATACAAATGTCGGTTTATGACTGTGTTTTAAAGCAGGTTTAGGTAGTATTTTCTTTAAGATATGTCGTAATCGAGATGAGAAATCTGTCATATCGATTACTTCACTTTTAAGAGGCTCAAAAAACTCACCAGGGAACTTTAATGGCTCATCATATACTAGTTCAGCAGACGAAGAGTTTAAATCGTCTTTCCATGCACTCCTTATTCGAGGAAGAACAAAAGGTAATGATTTTTTACCCTTAACACCTGGGTGACTAAGACAATGAAGAGAATCAAAAGCTTGATGTCTTAATGATGAAGTGATAAACGGTCTTGATTCCTGGAATATACTTTCTTACTAATTTTAATGAAGATCTTTCGTCAAGGTATTTCTTGGGGGTAGGATCTGATTCTTGGGATTTAATCAGAATTTCATAATTCAAGGATGAATGTATAGCTTGAATTCTAGATAAGGAATCTGCCAGTATATTGTCTTTTTCTGAAATGTGGAGAATGTCAGTAGTAAATTGTGAAATGTATTCCAAATATCTGTATTGTCGTGGTGAACATTTGTTAGTTTTAAAAGCAAAAGTAATAGGTTTATGATCAACATAGACTAAAAATGTTCGTGCTTCCAACATATGACGAAAATATTTAATAACTTCCTAGCTGATGAGTAATTCTTTATTGTACGGGCTATATTTTTGTTGTGAGGGGCTCAATTTACGAGAGAAGAATGCCAATGACTACCAACTTTGATTTTTCTTCTATTGAAGAACTGCACCAATAGTTACATCACAACCGTCAGTGACAACAGTTATTTCAGCTTTTGCATCAGGGAGTACTAGTATTGCTGCATTAGCTAGACTGATTTTTCATTTGTCAAATGCTTTAAGCATTTCCTCTGTAAATTCAATTGGATGTGAACCTTTCACGTTACCTCGTATTAAATTATTTAAAGGAATTTGAGTTTTAGCTGCGTCTGGGATGAATCAATGATAAAGGTTTAACACTCCCAAAAATCTTTTAAGTTGCTTTACAGTTTTCGGCACAGGGTATTCTTTAAAGGCTTGAATCTTATCCTCCACAGGTTTAGTTCCTTCCGCAGATACTTGATATCCAAGGAATGTGACTGAAGGTTTACCAAGAACGCACTTGGCAGTATTTAGTAAAACGTCGTAATCCTTTAGATGTGTAAATAATGTGTGAAGATGACGTTTATGAAGTTCTTCATCTGGTGAAAATAGTAAAATATCAGCAATATACGCATAACATAAGTTCAATCCTCTGGCAACTTCATCAATAAACCGTTGAAAAGTTTGTCCAGCGCTTCTGAGACCAAAAGTTATGTAGGGAAATTCATGTAAGCCACAAGGGGTGGTAATGGCGGTTTTTGGTATGTCCTCAGTATAAATTAGTATTTGATCATATGCTTTGACAAGGTCTAATGTTGAAAATATTTTGGAACCAGACATGCAATGTGCAAAATTGTGAGTAGTCTCCGCAAGGTCGCCAATCGTTGTCTTTTTTGGGCTCTTTGTGAAGAGCAGAGAACTAAAGGCTGCTTGATGGTCCTATCGGTTCCGCATTAGATCATTGCTTCGAATTCTTGTTTGGCTATAATTAATTTGCCAGGAGAAAGTCTGCTTGGTCGTTAGGATACTAGTGGGGCTGGTGTTGTTTTTATGAAGTGAACTGTATTGTGCTTTGTTGTTCGTAGTTTACCAGCTGGTCTGGTAATTTCCGGAAATGTTTCCAACAATTTATGGTATTTAGTGTTACCAGTTACTAATTTAACAGATAATATTTTATCCGTAAGCTTAGTAGGAGAGGCGGTTGTAGAAAGTGGGGTGGTGTTATCCACAAGACGATGGTTGCGACAATCCACGAGGAGATTGTAAAAAGAAAGAAAATCTGCACCTATGATGGATTTTGTCACATCTGCAACGATAATTCGCCATAATCCAGTTGTAGATGTATGAATCCATACGTAGATATTAGCAGAAGCATTAGCAGCAGTTAATTCATAATTTAACTCTTCTTTCGTGAAATCTTTTTCTCGGAAAAACGCAAAGTTAGAACCGGTATCTATTAGAAATTGTAATTTGGAAGTTCTGACGGCAATAAATAGGCGGTCAGATAATGTTGAGCAGTCCGCTGCCAGCTTTATGGGCTGCTTCGATAGTTTTCCTATTTTCAGTTGCAGTTACCGACGCATTTGAAAGCTTTTTCTCCATATCTTTCATGATACTAACAAATATGATGTGAATCTAAATCTTGAGAGTAGTTTCGAGTTCTCGATTTACTTCTTTGACGGTTTCTGATTTGAGGGAAATTGTTGTTCCGATGATAACGAGCTTGCTTGGTTAGCGCTTCTACTTGTTGAGTTAATACAGTTATTTGCTGAGCCATATTTTTTATGGCTGATACTGAATTTGACGTAGAAATATCTCTTTGCGATAACATTATAGTTTGGATGTTGTGGGGTAATCGACTTGACCATATTATTTTCAAAAAATCTACCGGAGTCTCTTGTCCCGCTAGATTTTGTAAATGACGAAGGAATTGTGATGGTTTTCTATCTCCTAGTTCTTCACGCATTAAAAGTTGTTTGATTTTTTTTTATTTTGAGGTAGTTAAACGTTTTATCAATTCGGTCTCCAATTTTTAGTATTAATTATCTTCCGGGGGATTTACAATAATGTCTTTACCTCTGCAGCATGTTGATCGTCTAGTTGAGTGATTATATAATACAAGTTTGTAGCGTCAGCGATTATGTTGGCTAGAAGAAATTGTCCTTCCACTTGAACAAACCATACTTCTGGTTTCTCATGCCAAAATGGAAGTATTTTGACGCCAACCCTAAAAACAGACTTCTGGCGTTTAAAACTGAAATGTTTCGATAGTAGAATTAAGTGAAAACTGAAAATTCTGATCCTCCAGGTTGGGGACTTAGCAGTCTACTGATTGTAAAACGAGGATGGACGGATGCACTGATGGTTTGTTTATTGGGGATGAGCCCAGAGTAAAGAAAAGCGACAGACTTTCTGTGCAGTTTCAAAATTTTTAATTTATTTAATACCCATAGATCTAACGCGTTTCGCGGTACTAGTCACTTTATCAGAGATCTTTGAAAACATATTTAAGACCTGTAAAAAATATGCAAGTACGTTAATTAATTTATGATTAAATTTTGGGTTATGAGCGTATGCTTTGTAATACTCACAAAACGACCTCAGGCAAGGAAAACAGGAGAAGCGATCAAATAAAAGCTATTGCGAAAACTTAAGCTAGGTTGAAAGTATATAATGATTACATTCTAGAAACAGGTGTAAGTAAAGTTGTTGATCTATGGCTCAAAGAGTATAAGAGAACAATGTGAGATTTAGTACATACCTATATCAAGAGGTAGATAAAGACATATTGACAAGTGTTTGTAAAAACAACAAACCATACAACAGAAGACATCTTAGAAGCCCACAAAAAAAGAATAAAGGCATCTTACAGTCAACAACAACACAGACTAAATAAGAAGGAGTCATGCAGTAACCTTAGTCCAAAGAAGTAGAAGAAGAACAAAATTGTTCCCAATCATATCTTTATCAGAAATAGGTACCAATGAGTAAACACGGGGGGTAATTGGATATTATATTTATTTGCCTAGGAAGCATTAGTTTGTTTACGGAGTTCAAGGATTATATGTGTAACTATCTTACCTAGGAATTGAATCCCGTGCCTATTTATGAGTAACCTAATTAAGGCCCTTGTTAACACATAACAATATAACTTAGTACATAAATAGAATTTGACGAGGGTGCATTAAGTTGGTTAGCATCAATGCTGCCGACATAAGTTGAGCAACTGAAAGTTTACGAACCGTCATGGCTACTAGTTAAACGAATTACTTATTTAGAAAAGCACTAAACTTTGTAATTGCAGACAAAATTAAGGGGCGATTTATTCCTTTCCTATCTTGCTCTAATTTTATATATTTCTTTATTTCGAAACATTAATTAATTTTCAGCACATTTCACGTTTTCTTACGTATTTAATTGTCTTTAAACACTTGGATTCACTATTTGGCGAATTTGTTTACTGGCCCGTTCTCGAGTAAACATTTTCCCATGTTTACCTCATAAAACAGCCCGAAAATAGCAGCGATTCAAGATGTTCTACCGGTTAACCAAATATGATCGTTTTATACCCGATTCTCCTCGATAAACATCCAAGCTATATCTACACAACGCAACGTTCAGATTTACAAGACCGATAGCTACCCTCCGCGGAATATGTAAATTTAACCCTCTGGGAAATCGAATAGGGATGCGGTAATTATTTTAACTTGTTTTTATTGCAACGATCAATGAAATCGTTTTTCTTATCACAACAGATCTTATATCTGTCGGAAAGTGGATGCGGATTTCCATTATCTTGTGTACGGGTACATAAAGCATAATTCAAATTTTATCCTCTCTGGGGGAGGACTCGCATTCGAGATATTGTGCTATAGGTAACATGTTTACGCATCTACCCTGGAGGAATTTTTTGTTCCTAATTGATTCCACTGCTCCGACTTTATCTCAATTAAATTATAAACTTTGCCTTTTGCTCTATTCGTGCAAATTACAGCTACATAATTCATGGTGCCTTCTCCAGAAAGTTCAATTACGTTCCCTATAAACAAAACGTAAATAATTAATACTAACAAATTTGACGCAATCCAATTAGCGCAAATGCAAGATGTTAATAAATAAAGAGGGTACTCATTAGTAACACTGTAAGGGAAATGATTGAAGGGAAACTTAGTTTGTTTTAGATGTGTGTGCGTGAATACGTTTGCTTAATTTCACGAGGATTACATTTATATGGTTGTTTTGGTGAACGACTCTGTATCTAAAAGTTGGGCACTAAACTTTGCACATGTAGTTTTTAGCCCTATCGCCCAGTGGAGCTCAGGAGGCAAAGTTTAGTTCATAAAATATTCGAAAGTGTACTTCGTATTTCATTTTTCGACTATATTATACATGTAGAATTCGTATACACTTGTATTTATTTAGGTTTCTTCCCACATACGCAAACTGGGAAAAACGGGGTTGCTTTATAACGATTTACCCTCATTTCAGAATAAAAAGAAAGAGAATTTTTCAGAGCAAACACGAGTATTTGTTTGTTATGCTAACATTTCACATTCCGTATTAGTAAATATATTTTTTGTGCTTTTTTTCTCTGAAGTTCCTGTGCGAAAGTAAATAAACTGTCTTTGTGCAAAAATAAATGGCTATAAAAGAAATATGCGAATAACAATTGTCAGTAAATTTAAGGTATAAAACTTAGCGTAATGTATTGTTATTATGATGTAAATGTGTTGCTGAAACCCCGCGCTCCCTCGGGGATTGTATAAGAAAAGACCATTAAAAATGGGGCAATTAGCACATTTTAACGGCCCATCTAACACGCTTAATGCAGTTACTTTCTCAACTTTATGAATCAATTCCGCAAAGGTTCCCCCCTCAAAATTTTATACAGTGTCTTCAACTTTAAAGTATCAATCTCATTTAAAATCAGCAGTCTCGGCAATACTCAAGTGAGAGGGTAACACACATTTGAACGTTATCAGAATTACAAATCACCCCCATGACGTGTCGGCCGACAGCGTCGATACTAAATTCCTGACGGCGACGGTGACGTCACACCACGTAGCACAATCAATTCGACAGACAGAGAGACTGCTACATGGGGCGCCGCGGCGCTCTGCGTCGCCATGGCGACGCAAGAGACTAGAGGATAGCGTGTGTTGCTTGGTTACCTGCCCGATCATGCAACCAGGTGAGAAGCACGCGCCATGCGATAGACATGTTCGTATATGTTTGCGGGAAAAAAGGGGCACAAATTTTGTTTTCTGGCCGGATATTGGGTGTTTACCAACAATGGCACTCGAGATAAAATTTCGGCCGCAAAAGTGAATTCCAGAGTAAACTCAACAAACGCAAAAAATACGACGGTTTTAATTAAGGAAAAGTAAACAAACTGGGGTTGATATCCCACGTTAATTTATTTATTCAACGTTACTGATCTCTTTTGGAGTGGAACTAATATTTAACAAATTCAATTAATGCCGAGTGATCTCCTGCTTTCAAGACAAATATTTGGTAATATAGGAACTTTCTCAATTGTTGCTAGAATTTGAAAAAGTACGTTATCACTTGAATGTTACGTGAACGTAATACCACAAATACGTTGCAATAGTACCAAATTGTTATTTATATAAATGTTACATTTAATTGCTGATAATACACCTGTATGTGATCAAAAAGTAAGGTGAATTTGTTTATAAAATGTAAATTCTTTATTTATTCTTTCAAATCAATTTCATCCCCTTCAAAGTAATCCCTGTCCGATAAAACGCACTTTTGTCAACGCTTTTTCCAGTCCTCGAAACAGTCGGAATAGTCTTTTTTCGGTATAGCCTTCAAGACCTTCTTCAATTCGGTTTTTATTCCTCAATCGTGTCGAAACGGCGTGCCTGCATTGGCCTTTTGAGTTTACTGAATAGCCAGAAGTCGCACGGAGCCAAATCAGGCGAATACGGTGGTTGCGAAACGATATGAGTCGAGTTTTTGGCAAAAAAGTCGCGAAGAACCAATGCAGTATGACATGGTGCATTATCGTGATGAAGGAACCAAGAGTCGTTCGCCCATAATTCCGACTGTTTCAGACGAACAGCTTCACGCAAACGACGCATAACGCTCAAATAATATTCTTTGTTGACAGTTTGGCCCGGCGGAAGGAATTCATAGTGCACCACACCACGATAATCAAAGAAAACTGTCAACATGACCTTGATTTTCGATCAACTTTGCCGTGGTCTTTTCGGGTTTGCTTCACCTTTTGCACGATATTCGCTGGATTGGTCGGTGGTTTCAGGGTCGTATGCGTAAATCCAAGTCTCCTCTCCAGTAATGATGCATTTCAAGTGGTCCTGATAGTCAGACAGCAAAGTTTCACACACATCAACGCGACGCGTTTTTTCCAAAAAATTGAGCGATTTTGGCACCAATCGAGACTTGACGCGTTTGAATCACAAAACATCCTTCAAAATGGTTTGGGCTGAGCCAAATGATATTCCAACACTATCAGCGAGGTCTCTAATTATCAATCGACGATTTTCAAGCACCAAATCTTTGATTTTTTGGACGTGGCCCTCGTTGGTAGACGTTGATGGTCGTCCAGAGCGCGGTTCGTCTTCAACGAGTTCTCGACCCGCTTTGAACTCGTTGTATCACTTATAAACGTTTTTTTGTGCCATAGTTTGATCACCAAAGGCCTTCCGCGACATTTTCAACGTGTCCGCACAAGAATATTCGTTCCGCAAACAAAATTTGATGCAAGTTCTTTGGTCAACAAAATCTCCCATTGTAAAAATCGAAAAATTCACTTTGGTTGTTTACAAAAACACGTGTAACTCGGAGATAATTAAACCTTTTGACGAACAGACGCTTGGCAAATGTTATAGACAGTCCTACCAACCTAGGGAAAAAAATTTACCTGCCTTCCTAATGCCCGGAAGTTTTAAATGACAATTTCACCTTACTTTTTGATCACAGTAGTAGAATGTGCAAGTTGGTTTCTTCATCCTCCCCGCACCCTCTACACATTGGGTCTTCCGCGAGTCCCATAGTGTGTTTGTGCTTTTTGAGCTGACAGTGACCTGTTAGCAGACCTGTCAGTGTACGGACCTCTCCTTTACCGAGGTCTAGGAGGGTTTTAGTCTTCTCCTTGGAGGGTTCCTCTGGCCTCTGGCCGGGGCCCAAATCAGTTTCACAATGTTGCATGCGCCCAGTGCGTTCAGTCCCCTAACACACTCTAAGACCAGGCCTGAGTTCGTTTCGCAGGTTGAGAGCGCCTTGAGTGCAGCCTGGCTGTCAGTTACTATGGTGATATGTCTATTGGCATAGCCCATCCCCAATAGCAATTGTGCGCAGGTGGTTATGCTGAAAATCTCAGCTTGAAATATGGTCGCGGTTCTGCCAAGTCCTATGGCAATGCCCTGTCTGAGCTCGCCCGCTCCATATATTCTTGCCACTGTTCCTTCAGGGTTTTTTGACCCATCTGTGTAGAAGACGAGTCCATTGAGTCTAACCTCCTTGCGTTCCCATGACTCCCTAGTTACGATATCTACCCCGTAGGATTTGTCAATGGTGTACGTCTTGACTGTTTTGTCAGGTGTCATCGACAAAATCGGGCACCTGTCTATGTTTTCCAGGATGACCGCATGGCTCCTCCTGTCGTTCCCTTCTGTTCGGGTTGTTTTCAGCCTGTAGGCTGCCCCCAGTGCCCTCACCTTCACCATTATGTGCAATGGTGGGAGATCCAGGAGCAATTCCATGGCTGCAGTCGGCGTTGTTGTCATCGCCCCTGTTATGCCTAGACAAGCTAGTCTTTGAACTTTTTCTAGTTTTGATCTGCAATCTCTTTTGGTGGTGCGAGGCCACCACACGAGGCTTGCATATAGTATGATTGGTGTGACCACACTATTGTAGATCCAATGTGTTATCCTGGGGTTTAGACCCCATTTTTTCCCAAACATTCTTTTACAGGTCCATAGAGCCCTGGTAGCTTTGTTTGTGGTCTTTTCAACATGTGCTTTGAAGGTGAGTCTGGTGTCAAGTGTTACGCCCAGATATTTCACCTCCTCTGTCACATCGAGAGGAACTCCAAAGAGTTCTATTTCTTTCCTGCCGTACGGCTTGGTTTTCCTGGTGAATGATACTAGGGAGGTTTTTGCCGGGTTGACGGTTAGACCCTCCCTTGCCCACCAGTTCTCCACTATTCTGAGGGCACCTTGCATCCTATCGGATAGCACCCCCCCAAATTTTTAGAAAATTAGACTGCTTTGTATTAAACCACAGATTAAACTCTTTTAAGTTTTTCTTTGCCCTTAAGCTACCAATTCTTGACTTTTATTTGTTGTTTTAGCTACTATGGTTCTTGATTTTTTCTGATTAGAATGATTAGACGATTATTTTAAAAAAATTCCAGGTTTGTTCCAAACGATTCACCCACAAACAACAATTGGAAAACCACCGGAAAATCCACACTGGTCAAAAGGACTTCGAGTGCACGCTCTGTTTCCGACGCTTCACCCACAAGCAGCAGCTCCAGAATCACACGAAAATCCATCTCGGGATCAAGGAGTTCGATTGCCAACATTGCGGCAAAAAGTTCACGTTAAAGCAGCAGCTGCATTACCACATAAAGACGCACTTGGGTGTTAGGGACTTTACTTGTTCGCAGTGCGACAAGCGGTTCGTTACCAAGCAGCAGCTGGAGAGCCACTTCCGGATTCACTCGGGAGCCCGGCCTTACAAGTGTACGCAGTGCTTTATGGATTTCCCGCGGTACCAGCAGCTGCAGTACCACCAGAACAAAGGGCATTGCAACAAGTTGTTTCCTTCAGGGTCTTCTCGGAAAGAGGAGAACATACAGAGTGATATTGAGTACGTGCAGCAGCAATTACAGTGTGGCCCCGGTGGCAGCCCGTGTAGTAAGGAAGACATTTATTCCTCGCCCACCGCCCAACGGGTACAATGTGATTCTTAATTATTTTAGTTCTATGCATCCATTTTTAAATCGAAAAGAAATTTTAAGGAAATATTTTTAAAGGCAGTCGTTTTTAGTCGGTGTATTTTTTAAGAGAAACTTTTAAAATTTAATAACACATAGATGACATTATTTTTTTAAACTATTATTAGAATATTATTACAACATTATTTATATATTAAGATTTTTATTATTTTATTTATTCTATTTCTGTTGGAACGATGAGCAAGAATTTTTTAATCACCTACGTGCAATATAACAAACAACATAGTTCCTAAGTACGAATGAAGACAGTAATTTGTTTTCCGTAACGTAAGTACTACACATATTATATAGTTGGGTTCTGTTCGTTAAAATAGGGATTTGACGCCTAGAAATTTCAGTGTTACTATTGTTAGGATTTTTATCTTTGCATATATAGAGATCTGATCATTCTTGACTTATTTATTTGTGTGATAATTTGTATAAAAGATATGTTTAAATAAATGGTACAATACAGTTACAGTGGCTGTCATTGCAACAATACCCGATACTAGATGAACCAGTGTACAAATGATGCTTAATATCCAATTTGCATTTTCATTTGGTAAACAGAGCCCGGTGCCGATGCACTTGCACAAGTAAATTAAAAATTGTTCCATTAAAACTGTGGTTGATACATGAGAATATCCATAAGCCTTATAAATTATTTACCCAACTGGCACTCGTGAAATTGCAATCATTTCCATTCCCATTTTTCTCTTTGGGCAATCATATATGTAGCACATTATATCAATTTTCCTGTTCGATGGCAGTGGATTTGAATACCAATGGTGACTCAGTTCCAATTGTAATCTTTGTAATGTAAACTATTGAATGAATATTGTAGGGTTTTGGAGATATGTAATATAATTTTATGGAATCAAAGAAACTCTGGATGTACATCTTAGCAGGGATGGATTATTTATTATATCAATGGCTAGTATACAAAACGAAAGTATTATGAAAAATATTTTAGAAAGATTCAAGAGGAAGACTATTATGAGGGAAATGAAGAAATTTCAATTCTGTCAGGTAAGGCAGTAGGTTACTAGCTATTTTCGATAAACGGATTTTAAATATACATGTAGATTATTGAATAGTTTTCTATGATTGACCTTTAGATCGTAATTATCCCAGATAAACAGGATAGCGTTAATAATGACCAATACGACCGGACTTGTTGTCCGGGAACGTTTTCCAATAATAAAATTACAGTTGGCAAAAACCGAAACCGATTATTCAGTCGTAAAATAAAAGAAAAAACGCGGCCCAACTCAATTGACGGCGTATGCAAAAAAACAAAAAGGGGGAAACAACCCACAGCGATGTATAGTTACCAATTTGTTTGCGATTCGAATCGCGCTATATTTCCTGTAAACATTAAACCTGACCCCGCTATTATAGATTTTTATCGAGGCTATATTTCATAGTCAAGTGCATTTCATACGGAGGACATTGAATGGACATTGTATTGAATAATCGGCACGGGTCCTGCGATGGTCGGCCCGATTTTCCTTGAAAGCACGTTTCGGGTTTGAAAATTGAAAATTCCTTTGTACGGCTTTCCTAGATAAGGATATGTATTATTCGTTTGCTCGGCACTATTCGATTCTTGCATTAGCGGTTCTTGTTTCTTTGTTGGATACACGATGTAATTTTGTTTCTTCTGCTCCTGTAGTCAATGTAAGTACTTATGTAAAATTATTTAAACTGTGTATGTAAATTGATTGAAATATTTCCAGGTTGATTTTAAGATACGTTTATGTTTTATTTTTAATATTGGTGAAGGTTTCATCTGTGTGTATTCTTCTCCAGTATCTATGCAGATTTCCTTTATATCTATCTAAAGTTCTGACGTTTCTTTTCTATGTAGGTATATTACAGTATATTATTAAAAAAATATCTATTTTAAAAACTATACTATAATTAGATTATTTATGATAAGATTATGAAACTGTAGAATTATTGGTAATTTACCATACATGATGAGAAGTCGTTGACGCCGCGAAATGGTGCTAAATAAAAGTAAATAAAATTCAAGGAAGTGTTTTAATAAAATAAGTTTAGATATAATAATAATTGGAGAAAAAAAGGAACAAAAATTTAATTTGAATTACTAAAGACAAAACTATTTGGGCCATTTTTCGATTGTGTGTGAAGGTTTTATTGTTCGCGAAATCAATGCCATATCTGGATTAGTCAGGAAAAATCCAGCGCTTAATTTCCCGCAGAACATAACAATTAAAAGATTCACCTGTTGGACACAAATCATTTAAATGTTCCGCAATTACTTCGAATTCACTTCCATGGCGGCCAAAATTGCATTGCGGCCATTAATAAACTCCGGCTACGGCCCGCAAAATCATTTCGCAGGCCATTGGAGCCTAATGGCCTTACGTACCCACTAATTTTAATTTAATGTATTGAAAAATGACTGAGAGAATTGATTCAAATCGCTGTCGTCGCTCGAAGGGCTTCAGGAAACCGATCGAGCCCCCCTTAGGCGCTTTCCCGTTCCAGGCCAGCTTGATGCAGCTCAAGGACAAAGACAGCTACCACAGCTTCTGCGGGGGGAGCCTCATTCATCCCAGTTGGATCCTAACTGCTGCCCATTGTATTCAGCTGGATGAGAATAGTAATGCTATGAAACCGTGAGTATACCCAACCTTTATCCATAGATGAGAAAAACTAAATTATAAGTATACTTATACAGGGTGGGCCACCTAAGACGTTCACCTTGAATAACTTTGTTATTAATAAAGTTAGAACAATAAAAATTTCAAGGATTTACTCAGCGCATGAAGGGCCCCAAAAAATCCTAGTAAAATTTTTGCCTAACTCTTCTACTTTTCGCGCATGCGCACATCAAATTGTAAAATTCATAATGATGAAAATTTTTTTTCTAATATTATTTTTTCCGCTGCTCATTCTGC
>JAWQRP010003565.1:0-13165 GCA_033557875.1 Quadriops clusia
AGAGAGTGAAATGAAGTGGCCAACCTTATATCAGCGTATTTACGTAAGACAGAGCGCTTTGATCAATCCTTTGAGATCAGTGGTGAATACCACGGAAGTTCAGCAAGAATTGATATCTCGTCTGAGTCACGCAAACTTAGCGGAACCAAGAGAGTGAGATGATTTTTAGAAGCATATGATATGAAACAAGTTGAATAATTAAAGTACATTAAAAAATATTTTAAACAAGTAAAATATTTTAAAAATTGAAAGATTGTAGAACAATGTAAGAACTGGATAATTCCAATAAAATGTAAGAGTTCATTATAATATTAGCATAACACAAGATTTTAGATTCAATTCTTCAAATAATTTTGTCGTCTGCTTTCATTCAAAATTTTCCTTTATGGTTAAAGGTGACAATCGAATGTTCACAGTAAGTACATATATAAATAAAATACGAAATGGAATGCAAGCTACTTTATTAAATCTCTAACTGGTATTACTACGCATTTTGGCTAATAGTTCTTCTTATTCTTGCTTATGATGGAATGAGGCCTTCCAGGCATTGGAGGAGCTCTTGAAGGTCGCACAGGATCTTTTCCAATTCTTTGACGACGTCGTCGATTAGTTTCTTAATTCCAGTTTGCAGATTTACAAGAACCTTCTGGACTAAGGCCACAAGTGCTTCAATGCCAGTAATCAACTCATTTCCATTGCAGACTTTGTCGAACCATTGGTTGATTATGTCCTGTACGCTCTTGAGAACGGCCAGGATCAAGTTCTTGATATCGGTGACTCTAAATACGAGAGGTTTAGGCATTCATCAATATATCATATTCAATGAAACACAGAAATAAAACAAAATTAAAAAAATACAAAATGAAGAAAAATGATCTTAGTACTCACACTTTCTTCACTAAGTCCCCAACGTTAGCAACAGTGTTTTCTAGGAAAGTGATGATGTCTGGCATGCAAGGAATGGTGTCTTGTAAGTTAAGTTGTCCTAGGAGGTCATAGATGGCGTCGATGACACTGTTGATTGTTGAGACGACTCCATTCTTAACAGAAGCTACCAAAGTGTCTGCCTGGGTCACAACGTTTGATATAAGGGTGACCAACGTACTCGTGAGAGATTTAACGAAAGGTTCCAAGAGTGTGCAGATGTTTTGGAGAAGACCATTTACGATGTCGAGGACGCTTCCAAGAAGGTTCGAGATAACTGGCGTCAAGCTGCCTAGAAGACCACCAATAATATCCAATTGACGTTCCTTCAGATGGGCTCTCTGGATGTAGTTGACTGGTTCTGCGGCCACAGACTGAAATTTATAATTTCGGATTAAAGTTAATTTTTTTTTCTTTTATAAAGTTTGATGATAGCAAACTTTTTTAAAATAAAATATAACTACTTAAGTTATGGGTAAAATAAATTGTACAAAAAATGAAGAGTTGGATTAGTACCAAGTTGTATAACTCACCTGCGACAGGATCATTACTGCCAAGATAGAAATAGCAATTTTTCCCAACATCTTGATGATTTCTTTTACTTTTGGTCGCACTGTTGATACCGCTTAGAGAACCTCTGAACGAAGTGAAGAACCAATCTTTCTCGGACCTTTTTATACCAAAGCTTTGACGTCAAAGTTTTGTTTGGTTTTCGAAAGTTCCCATTTGAGAAAAACAACGCGCAAAATAAATGTAACGACCTGTCTTATCTTCCCTATTTTATTTGCTCGAAGCTTAAGAAAGAACGTCGAATGGTGAAATCAACAACACAATATCGAAAGTACTGTACTAATTTAAAGTCTCTATTTTTGTCTTTCTTTTTAATAGACAGTAAGCGATATAAAACAAAACTAATGTACATTTTTTATTTTTATTTTTGGGTATTCAAAGTGTATGAACAAACAAGCAAACGAAACGTAGATAAAGTTGATTATAGTTTATTGGCGATTGTTCAAAAGATCTCAAATACAATACAATTCAATACAGTACTATTCAATACAATACAATTCAATACAATATAGTACGATACAATATAATACAATAAAATACAATACAATACAACACAATTGTGGTACAACTAATTGTCAAGAAAGTTTTTTCAAAAAATCGTTTATTGTTGAAAGAAGAACAAAATTAAGGACAAGTACTTCCTCCACAGCTAGTACCATTTATAATGCTCGTGTAACAAGCGAGACTTTGTATCTGCAATTCTGTGACTTCTTGGCTATAGCTAGCAAAAGTGCATTCGAAGCAAATGTTCGCAGAACACTTGAGTCTAAAAATGTTTTCTTGGTTCAAAGCGACCAAAGTCCTAACGGACGCCTCAAATTTCCAAACGATGTTAAAGTACTTCTGCTTGCAGGTCCTCAAGCACATATTACTGCACAAGTTCCTTATGTAAGCCAATTCGTTAATAGCCGTCGAAAGAAGAGTTTGAAAATTCGCTGCTAACTCATCATAAACCGTGTAAAAGCAGTCTTGATAGATTAACTGGTAATTGCAGGCTATATTATACAACGTATAATAAGAAGCAATTTGAGAACATGTGAAGCAATCTACTGCCAAACTGGTACACATGTCGTCGAAGATGGCATTATTAATGTCATCATAATCAGTGAAGAGTACTACTTGAGTCGCCATAATGGTCTCCAATTCTTCCAATAAGTCAAGGTTATAGGTTAGCTCATCTAGGGTGTCCTCTTCCTCGTCGAGAAGACCGCTTGACCACCTAAAATGAAGAAGAATTAGAAAGCAGGCACATAACCGTTTAGGCCGCATTTTCTAGCTAAAAGTGACGACTGAGGAAAATTGTTTACGATTTGTTTATGATTTCAGGAGCTATCGCATGTCTCCTTGAATTTATTACGTTTTCTATCCTGCTCATCCGTGTATAAAGTGCATTGCTTTGAAACAGAGCTACATGTTTATAACATGGTTTACACACGTATGTGTGTACAATACCTACCTACCTGATTTTCTACGTAAATAAAAATAAAATATTCTTCATAGTCTGGCGTGTATGTATGTGGCGTGTTTGTATGTTTAGTCTTTGCATAGGATAGATGTTGTTGTCTTTTTTAAGGTTAACAACCTAGTTTGAGTTGTTTTCTTCTGTTCCTTGAGAATTAGTAAACATTTTTCCTATTTATTATTTGTTGGTTGCGAAATCAATTAATTTACTAACTAGTATTAATTTTATTATTCGTGAAATAGTTACTTACCTGATTGCAACCGAAACTTACAATACGCCTGTATAATATTTACAATAATTGTACAATATTTACAATAATTGTATAATATTTACAATAATTGTATAATATTTACAATAATTGTATAATATTTACAATAATTGTATAATATTTACAACAATTGTATAATATTTACAATAATTGTATAATATTTACAACAATTGTATAATATTTACAACTATTGTATAATATTTACAATAATTGTAAATGTTATATTTATTTACCATAATTATAAATATTATTTTATGTATATATAGTTAAATTTTGTTCTGCTCTAATGTAGCAAAATCTAAAATTATGTCAACATAATATTCTAATTATTCAAAATATTAATTTAAAGTATTTTAATTGTTCAAATTGCTGCACGTAACACCTACTAAAAATGAGAAATAAGAAACCAAATATTTCTAAAATCATCAAAATGTCAAAAATTCTCCAAATTATAGAAATGTTTAGCTCGCCCGCTTCGCTCGCTTCCGCCTCGCGCCTTCGGCGCTCGTTTATTAAGACACTTCACTGGAGCTTCTTACGTTCAATCTTATCGTGTATAAAAATTGAAAAACTAATAATCCTAAAAATTAGTTTTCATTTAAATCATAGAGTGTACATATCTAATCGGTTATTGATCTACTAATAATATTATTAATATATTTTAATTGTTCAATTTGTTGCACGTAATACCTACTAAAAATCAGAATTAAGAAACCAAATATTTCTAAAATCATCAAAATGTCAAAAATTCTCCAAATTATGGGAATGTTTAGCTCGCTCGCTTCGCTCGCTCGCCGCCTCGCGCCTTCGGCGCTCGTTTGTTAAGACACTTCACTAGAGCTTCTTACGTTCAATCTTATCGTGGATAAAAATTGGAAAACTAATAATCCTAAAAATTAGTTTTCATTTAAATCATAGAGTGTACATATCTAATCGGTTATTGATCTACTAATAATATTATTAATATATTTTATTTCTTCAATTTGCTGCACGTAATACCTACTAAAAATCAGAAATAAGAAACCAAATATTTCTAAAATCATCAAAATGTCAAAAATTCTCCAAATTATGGGAATGTATAGCTCGTTCGCTTCGCTCGCTCGCCGCCTCGCGCCTTCGGCGCTCGTTTATTAAGACACTTCACTGGAGCTTCTTACGTTCAATTTTATCGTGAATAAAAAATGGAAAACTTATAATCTTCAAAATTAGTTTTCTTTTAAATCATATACATAGTATACATATATAATCTCTTATTTATCTACTGATAATCTAACAATATAATAAGTTTAATATTTAAACTATAATTAATTAATTAATTAATTAAATCGTACGTTATGTCAACATAATATTCTAATATTTCAAAATATATTATTTTAAATTTGGTATAATAATAAAAAAATAAAATGTTCTTTTGTATAATAATAATATTTAAAAATTTCTTGAATTATCACGTCAAATATGTAATAATCAATGATTTATGCCAAAATAGTTTAGCCTCTGATAAACATCATATAAAATCTAAACCCATATTTCTTATGCTATTATTTTATCTTAGTTTGTTTACCAATAGGCAATTACCCATAAGGCCAAACTATCTTAATAGGAGTATTAAATATCAAATTTTGAAGCTAAAACCAAATTTAAATAATAAAACCAAAAATATATATGTATTGAAAATAAAAACGAAAGAATATTGAAAATAAAAACGACAGAATATTAAAAATAAAAACGATAGACTATTAAAATTAAAAATGATAGAATATTGAAAATAAAAACGACAGAATAATGAAAATAAAATCGATAGAATATTGAAAATAAAAACGACAGAATAATGAAATAAAAATCGATAGAATATTGAAAATAAAAACGACAGAATATTGAAAATAAAAACGATAGAATATTGAAAATAAAAACGACAGAATATTGAAAATAAAAACGATAGAATATTGAAAATAAAAACGACAGAATATTAAACATAAAAACGATAGAATATTAAAAATAAAAACGACAGAATATTCAAAATAAAAACGATAGAATATTGAAAATTAAAACGATTGAAAATAAAAATATGTTGTAAATAAAAGAAATAACTACAAAAGTCAATCCGACTGTTCTTCTCTTCGATATGATAAACCGCAACAGAATCTTATCTTATGCATTTGCATGATGCATTCTGTAGCAAACAACAAATACGGTTTAATTCGTCAGACTTTGTTTTTCTCGTTCTTAATAGATATGTAGGTTTATTTGTCCACTCTCTCTTGAAGCAAAGGAGCTACGGTTTAGCAGTTCATTGGCTTTCTCGTCTAATTTATTCAAATTCACAACAATATAAATTTAACTCGCAAAAATATTAATTTAATACACATATTAATTTAAACATTAAAAACAACAAACGAAATAGTGATGTTTAGACTATTCTGTGCAACTGTGTCTTTATTAATTTTAAACCATCTGGTAAGTTTCACAATTTCACAATTTTTATGTCTTTTACATTTCATTCTCATCAGAATGTCCAAGGGGACAGTTCATTGGATTGCTTCTCTTCAGTCCAATGCCTCCTAGATGGTAGTCTCCAAAAATTCAATACATCCTTGGAAAAAACCATAGAGGAATTACACTGTAAAGAAGACATTTTTGACGAATGGATTGGAGGATTGGATTGGTCCCATTTCATAATGTTAGCTGGGCAAGATGTTTGCACATGTCTTGACCCAATTTCTGTGCAAAATATCCAAAATCTGAACGATTTCTGCAAAAATTTAACAGATTTCTGTATCCAGAAAGCAGTGGACCAGATCAATTGTGATATTAACGATGGATATAATTACCTTTCTAACGAAATCCTCAATGGTTCTGCTAATTGCCCAGCTTGTTACACAAGACCTTGCCAAAGGAAAATCCATCAACTTAAGAGTAAAGTTGAATTTTATGAGAGGTTTATCCTGGAGGAAACCATGAAACTGATTTGTATTGGAGAAGAATGCATCAATTGCTATTATTCCAAGTTCAAAAATCTTCTCATGGGGCAGATAGTAGATGCTTTGGATTGCATTGGACAGGATATATTGGTGCCGAATTATTGTCCAAGTTTAAATTTTACTTCGACATCTCCATGAAGAGGTGTATAATAAATAATATATTATTTATAAAACCTATAATATATTATTGATTTAACTGATTTATACTGTAATAAAAAAGTTTGGAAATAAATGCAATGAACTGTTAAAAATTACTGTTACAATAAAATTAGCTTTTCTCACGAGTGGCGTAATTTAGAAGACATATAATGTTGAAAACATATGTTAAGTATAACTCAGAAGAAATATAAGTAAAAAATTTCAAATTTATTTTACTAGTCAACATGGTTGTCTGTACGTCGGAGGATTTGAAGAAGAGTAAACTATGATGTAAAATGCTCTTTGTTTTATTCATTATCATTAAGGAAATGCGTATACACTTTTTGATCACTAAAAAATTGTGTTCATAATGTTATTATTTTGGAGCTAATAAAGTCGAGATTCAATTTCTGTTATATGTATCGATATCATTATATTGTTTTAACTGTTATAGA
This sequence comes from Quadriops clusia, assembly GCA_033557875.1. Taxonomy (NCBI): domain Eukaryota; kingdom Metazoa; phylum Arthropoda; class Insecta; order Coleoptera; family Hydrophilidae; genus Quadriops; species Quadriops clusia. The sequence goes on from JAWQRP010003565.1 coordinate 6,799, forward strand.
ATTGAAAAAGAGACTAAAGAATATAGCTCATTGCGGTTAACTATTACTTATGGAACCAATTATCCCAATGGTGGTCCTTCAGGTGGTGGCGAAGTTATTGCCGCTGTTGTTGTCGAAGTTGGTGGTTGAGTAGTTGCTTCAGGACCTGAAGTAGGAGCTTCAGTTGAGGCTAAATCTGCACAATAACTCGGAATCTCCACTCCATCCTGCATGCAATCAATTGCTGCAGCAATAAGATTGAGAATCGCTTGCTTGAACAAAGCAATGTTGCAATTGATGCACTCTTCTCCCTTGCAGAGTAATTCCAACATCTGCTCTAACATCAAGTTCTTGAACAAATCGATTTCTTTCTTGATCTCCTGGAGAAGAGGTTGGCATTCTGAGCAACTTGAGCAATTGGCCGAACCATTGGTGATTTGGTTGGTGATGTTATCGTATCCACTCTCAATGTCATTCAAAATTTGGTCAACAATATTTTGAGTGCAATTGCTCGTCGCGTTCTTGTACTGGTCCTCGAGGTTCTGAAGGTCTGCCACTGAAGCATTTTGTTGAATGCATTGGCAGGCTACTGGTCCAGCCAAAAGGGCGAAATAGGTCCAATCCAGAGTCCCAGCGCAATCATCAAAGGCTTCTTCTTTACATTGGAGCTCTTGGAGGGTCTTATCCAAAGTTGAGTTCAAGAGTTGCATGACATCATCTAGGGAGCATTGAAGGCTTGCGAAGCAATCTACACCCTTTGCTGATACATCCTATAGAAATATAAGGGTATTGAGAAATGATAGGAAAAAAATTTAGATTTGACTTACCTGTTGAGTTAAAGCTAGAAGGAACACTGTCCCAACAAATACTTTCGACTTGAACATATTCTTTCAGTTTTTTTTTACCTGGAGGATGTACCACGACGATGTTGGAAAGTAAACTGAGGATCTTGCAGGATCTCTGTCCTTTTATACCAGACATAAGAGGACAGAAGAGTTGAATACACTTGAAATAGGGAGTTAAGCTGTTTGTTGTTTGTTGCAGACGTGACATCTCTGTACAAATAGGCAAACTAAATAAAGAACTGTGAGGGGTGATGTAAATAAAAAACATGAATTGACAAAAAAAAACATGAATTGACTAAAAAAATGTGAAATGACTAAAAAACATGAATTGACTAAAAAAACATGAATTGACTAAAAAAACATAAATTGACTAAAAAAACATGAATTGACTAAGAAAACATGAATTGACTAAAAAAACATAAATTGACTAAAAAAACATGAATTGACTAAAAAAACATGAAATAGAAAAAAATATACCTACATATACATATGTATGTATACATAATTCCATGGTATTCTATGGATGGACAGTTTGGATTCTGTATTCCGATGATTTGTTGTCACAATGTTGTTAATTAACACAAGAAAAACCCAAAGGTTTACTATTACTTAATCCAATTTTCTATTCTACCAGCATCTTTATCAGAATCAACAATTAGTGTCTTTCAACAACCATCAAATATTTTGCAGTAATAAAATTTTCAAAAACTTTTTGTGAATATTTTACTTAATCTATATACCTACTTTATTTATTTTAATTATAATGTACGTATTTTGATTACAATACATTAACTATCCTAGGGTGAAATATACCTAGTATTGAAAATTCCTTTCCTAAGTAGAAGAAAAAAACAAAAATAATTGGATGCTCATAACTTTATTCATAAATGAAACTAAAAACATTATTTATCAGTAGTAACAAAAATACCAGTACATTGATACCTAAAGTACAAAAAGAAATTAATTGTAACTATTATGGTTCAATGCAGACAAAAAGAAAAAATTACTTTAATACAAAAAAAAATTTCATCATTATATTAAATTGGAGTCGTTGCTGAGGCTTCAGTTGTAGTCTCTGTCGAATTTTGAATTGTACAATAACTAGGAATTTCTATCCCATCTTGCATACAATCAACTGCTGCGGCAATGAGATTAAGAATAGCTTGTTTGAATAAAGCAATGTTGCAATTGATACACTCTTCTCCCTTGCAGAGCAATTGCAACATTTGCTCAAGCATCAAGTTCTTGAACAAGTCAATTTCTTTCTTGATCTCCTGGAGAAGAGGTTGGCAATCTGAGCAACTTGAGCAATTGGCCGAACCATTGGTGATTTGGTTGGTGATGTTATCATATCCACTCCCAATGTCGTTCAAAATTTGGTCAACTACATTTTGGGTGCAATTGTTAGTTGCGCTCTTGTACTCGTCCTCCAAATCCTGAAGATCTGAGACTGAAGCATTTTGTTGGATACATTGGCAAGCGATTGGTCCTGCCAAAAGGGCGAAATAAGACCAATCTAAAGTCCCTGCGCAATCATCAAAGGCTTCTTCTTTGCATTGGAGCTCTTGGAGGGTTTTGTCCAAAGTTGAATTCAAAAGTTGCATAACGTCGTCGAGGGAGCATTGGAGGCTTGCGAAGCAATCAACGCCCATTGCTGATACATCCTGTTAAAACATCATTTATTAAACAATTAATTAGTTAAATAAATAATTAATTAAATAATTAAATAGTTAAATAATGAAATAGTTAAATAATAAAATAGTTAAATAATGAAATAGTTAAATAATTAAATAAATAAAAAAGTAATAAGGTCGAAAAATCAATTAATATATAGGTAAGTTGTGAAAGAAATGAAAAACACTTACCTGTTCAGTCAAAGCTACGAGGAATATTGTTCCAATGAATACTTTGAGGTTGAACATGTTTTATATATATATTTTTTTTCTTTTTTGTAGTAGAAGGAAAGAAGCACTTTGATGGTGTTCGTTGTTGAAGTAAAGATCTCCTGGGGAATCTATCCTTTTATACCCGATATGAGAAGGAAAATAAGTTCAATATACCTACTTATCTATGGAATTAAGTTGTTTTTTATTTGCCACTGAAAGCACGGGAAAATAGGAAAACGAAGTAAACAATCGTGGAAATACGTAGAAGCAAATAAAAAATATTTGTTCCTACTCTCTTTTTATAAAAGTGGATTATAAAAAATATTTGATTATTTGAAGATATGCAGATCAGGTCTGGATAAATCCTTTAATATACTCATATGTAAAACGATGTATTACAATCATTAGCAATTTAGAAGAAAATAAACAAGAAAATAAACAATCGGACAGAAAAAAATTTAAAAAAAAGGTTTGAAAAAAAGTTAAAAACAAGTTTTAAAAAAAGTTTAAAAGTAAAATCAATATTATAAACCAAACATTCCGTTGATATTTTCTAGTAGGTACCACTTTTCTATTTTCTCGTACTTATATGTATTGTAATGTTCCAATTTTCCGGGATTATTGCAACAATTACGCCGACAGTCGGCGTCACGCATTATGCACAAAGGTTGTGTATTCAGGCGCAATTTGGGCATTTAAAGTTTAAAGGGACAACGATCTATTCCGAGAACTGATCGCAGGTCCAACACGTCGACACGCCCACTGCCAGATGGTGTTCCAAGAACTCATAGAAGGTGGCCATGTGTCCACACGTGAGAACGAAGGATTGAGCTAATCGTAGAAAGTGAGACTTGCGCAACCAGAATGCTAGGGGCCAATGCTATATAATGGGGTGTAGCGACGTAAAAGGGAGATTCGTCAGCAACGGTTTCTCACGGCGAAGCTCTGTTCAAAAGTAATTTCATATTGTTCATAGCTAATTTCTCCTCATCATAACTTTGCACTCGTACAAGGTGTTGTCTTGCACATTCGCTCGGTTCCTTCGTCTTTGGCTGAACGATAAGAGAATATGCAAAGATCCCCCTTGTGCCAACATAACTGTATTTATTTCTCCCTGATTGTGCTCCAATTCAATTGGATGAGTCCTTGCTACTCTGAGAGCTGGCCATGTTCGGCGACCTCTCTGGGTGAGTGTCCATTGATTGCTTTGATTGGGTCTACTCAGGTTCCTGCAATACATGCATTGCATGATAATTGGACTAGACAATCAAAGGTAATCTAATCGAGCTCATTCCGAAGGCGCTGATATAACAGTTCAATGGAGTCTAGGTAGCTTCTCCCTCACTGGGTTCCGCGGGATCTATTAAGATGTGCGATTTATCGACCTTTCCTATGTTCCACCACTTGTCGGCTGATATCGAAGGGTTGATTAGTACGCTCAGTTTATGAGATCTTGCAGATAACAGAGGGAGAAGCGTACCACCAAAGGCAGAGTTACAGTATATGCGCACCATTTCTCCATATGTATGCCAAAGCGGCAGAATTGATAAGCATGGAAGGTTTAAACCAATGTCCAAGTTGGATACTTAGCTAAACATAATATATTGCTTCAAAATTTTTTATGTAAAACAATTATAGATCTTTATTAATTAGCAATTTTGTAACTTCGAAACGTATCTCATTTTACAGCGCCTTCTCTATTAGAGAAGGTGCTGCATTTTACCATTCCGTATTCGCGGAACATAACCCCTGTGAATAAGGAGCGTTGACTGTACCTATTGGGAATGATTTCTTAAATTTGATACGCAGTTTACAAAACAAACAACGACCCACATGATATTTGAAAGCGAACCTTCAAACCTAACAAAAAATATCAAAATGTCAAATATTTCCTTCATGAAAGTGGTGATGCTACTATTGTTTCTAAAAAGCGTGGTCGCTACTTTTGAAATTGATTAAATCCTTCTCTTTATATAATTGGAACACAGTCAACTCTCCTTATTCACGGGGGTTACATTCCATAAACACCCTGCAAATAGGGAATAGAAAAATGCATGGGATTATATGAGACGCATTACAAAATTACAAAACTGAAAATTAATAACGATCTATAATCGTTTTATCTTAAGTTTTTTTTAAGAAATATATTATAATTAAGTATCCAAGTTGAGAAGTGGCTTAAATAATGCAGTGAGATAAAGTTTCTGATTTTTATGACGCTATATTCTGAAATGTATTTACAAAGATGTAATTGACGTACTTGAAGAATTGTCAAAAAACATTCGTTAGCCAATAAGCTCATTGAATTTATTCCAAGCAAAGTTAGGTACGAAGTAAACTGTCGGCAATAGTTCAAATGATTGCATTGGCGATATCAGAATAGCAAATTGCATCGCGATATAGCTCAGGTTGACATAACCAAAGCTGGCTTTGAAAAACCTCAAAGTGATAATTTACCTAACGCATATTTCGGGATGATCCACGATTTTTACTTAAATAATAGACAATACATTAGCAATGAAATTCAAGGATCGAAGAAAATAAGGTTTGTAAAATTGCCTAATGTATATATGCATGTAATGAAAGTAAAGAATTTTATTAACGATTGTAACCAATGTTTGTTTAGGTCGATGCGTGATGTATATGTAGAAGGTGCAGTTAGATATGTCCAAGTTCGAAGGGAAGAAAGTGCAGTGCCAATCAAAGGAAAAGTGCTACGCTGTAGGAGATGTGGGCAACAGAAAGCACATACTACCACCTAAGGACCCTGATTTTATGAATGAATTAGCGAGAAAGTGACATGTGCGTTCTTTGTTGTTCGTATTGAGAATGATTTAAACAACTTCCCTATTAGAAATAAGATAAATGTATTTAAAATGATTAAAGGTCAAGTGATGATTCTATAGAGCCTTCACTATTTTTCCAAGTAGATGACAATGATTTTCTTTTTACTATAAATAGACTAAAGGTTTGAAAATGTACTAAAAAATTATAAGTAAGTATACACCAAAAGCGCATCTACTTAAATATCTTACACTGCACGTACATGCACATGTTCTCCCAAGGTCTACGATCCAGAGATGTTCTCCCAATATTTCACGTTCGTGCAACCCCTCTAAGCCGTGTTTACTGGCTGAGATAGTGTTGCACCTGATCCAGTCTCCGGATTCCGGGCAGGGCAGCTTATCACGCCGACACTCGAGCAATTCCGGTTATTGAATTCGTAAATAATGCCCGGAGTTAATGTATCGTCGGTTGCTTTGCTCCGGGCGACGAAGGCGTTGTCTCGAACTCCGGTGATCGTCCTCTAACTCCGGTGCTCGCCCTAAAAACTCCGGATTCGATCGACCGATTGGTGCTGTTCCAAGAAGTGTATTTATTAGATTTGAGAATTATAAACGACTCATTACCCGTAACGGCTATCAAAACAAAAAAGGAGATTAGGTACTTTTAAGAGTTTAAATAAGATAATTGAACAAAAACACGGTCGTATTCCTTCAAGCAAGTCTGATGTTTAAATCCTGATACCGCAGGCACCCGCAACCGAATTATCAAAGAGGCCTCGGAAACTGCCCTGCTATGAACTAGGTTCCCTTTCCCGGTGGTGTACCGTCTTTTACCCCTTTACCCGCACTTACCACTCCCGAAGTTTACCCC
>JAWQRP010003566.1:0-13165 GCA_033557875.1 Quadriops clusia
AAACGTCTAAATAAATATTTTGAAAACAAAAAAGTTAATTTATAAAGACTCTAAATACCCAAGATTAAAAAATATAATAATATAAAGTGAGTCAAGAAATAATAAATATTTTGAAATGTTTTATTATTTCTTCGTTATCATTATTTTATTATTATTTCATTATTATCATATCCTTTTTAGTGATTATTATTGATTATAATTAGTAATAAATTAATCATTATTCATTAGTTTCATAATCATTTTTAATAATAATAGTTTTCAATACATATACTCAAGCTTCTCGAATTAAAATTCGCTAGCCACACAAGGCATGAGGGTTGCGCTATAAAAAAACTGTTAAAAACTTGAAGACGTGCAGAAAAATATGTACACAATCTCAAGGTTTTAAAGAGGCTTCACGACGTATCCAACAAACCCAAAATTATATAGATGTTTAGAGGATTGAAATTGTAACAAAGAATTTAGTTCTTTAAAGGCAGAAGGTTGAATGAAGATCTATTATTAAAAACAAGGTAGTTGAACGATTGAAGACGTACATAAAAATATAAACTAAGAAGCCCACAGTTTTCAAGATAATTTATTATTTTAAGCCAACAAGAGATTATGTTAGTTTTCTTTCCGTAAATTATTGGGGATTGAGGTGTAAATAATTAAGATTGGTACGTTTTATTACTTGATTTCATTAATTTAGACTCGATTGTTCGTCCTGCTGTTCTGAGGCTTCTTCATGAACAATAAATAATACGATGCAACATATCCTTTTATGTTGCCTTTTATTATTGCCCATAAAGAAGCTCCGCAACAAGAGGGCAAAATTTCGACTTTAAATGAATGAAATAAAATTATAACTACGTAAACAGCTCAAATATTTAGGCTTGACTTCCCAATAATTTATTGAAGGAAATAATAACAAGATGGACGTAATGGATAAGTAAAATATGTATTTATTATTTTTTAATGTTCAGATAGTTTGTGGATTGTTCACTGTCTTTATAGCCATTTCTTTGTATAATACGTCTTCAGTCCTCCAACTGTCTTTAAAATAGTGGAGTTTTTTTGGTATATTTTTTTGTGTCTAATGTTTCAATTTTATTTAAATGGTCGTACGACTGTAATAACGATATTCGATGCTGAGAAAGTCTCAAAACCGATCGTGTTGAATTCGAGAAGCTTAAATATTGAAATTTGATTCTTATATTTTTAAAAATAATTAATAAACTAATTAATTTAATTAATCTTTATAAAAAGACCTTGAAATCGAAAATAAATTTTTAATGTCAAGAAAGAAATAAACAATTTTTGAATATTCTATTTATTTCTAATGTAAGAAGTATTTAGTGTGAAAATGTTATAAAGACAAAATGAACTAGATATCCACTTATTGGACCAGATATAAAGTTTTTGTTGATGATAATGAACACTTTCTCGCCTATAGATACATTTAATTTTATTTTGCAACAATTCAAACAATAAATCCAGTTCCAGTATCTATCTTGTGCATTCTATTTGTTACTAATTAATTTTTAGTTGCAAAGCAAAATATTATCTAAGTGGTTACTATAGACGATTAAACTAAGATTGTTATGAAATAAAAACTGTAGAATTATAAGCTGGTCAAAGAATATTCACGATTGCAAATTAAATGTTTCGTTTTTCAATTTCAAATTAACGAGATAAAAGTGAAAGACAAAACTGGTACGTTTTATGAATTGATCATGAAGTAGGGCATGTAAAGTAAAAGAATTGAAAATATACAAAAAAAACCCAAAATTATAGAGAGAGTTGAAGGTTTAATGTTATATAGAAAAAGACATAGGTATTGGGAAAGACGTATTTCCTATTTATTTTTATTTCTACTTTATTAATACGAGTATCACGTTACACTTTTTCACGTATCTACGTGTAAGCCACTCTGATATCAGCAATTTTCAAATTAGATCGGTATCTATCGTTGGAGGCTATTGCAGAGACTACGAATCGTTGCACGAATCTTTATTTTCTCGTTAAACTCGGATATTAGTAGATTTGAAAATTGCGGGGAGTTGGAAAGAAATCTTCTGCGAGGCGAAATATTTCAGCATGCAAAGTGTGCGAAGTGCATATATCCAGTGTTTATTTCCTTCCACGCACGATGCATATCAATTAAATAATTATACTGTCATTCCAAATCGCTCGTAATCATACCATTCGAGTTCATAAGTCATTGGCGGGCCCGCTATAAAATGGTAATCGCACCTTTGTTTCCTGCTTTGCCGATTTGATAAAGTTTTATTGCCCCAATTAAAATTTCACGCAACGTGTCATTTTTACCTTTTTATTCCTTTTCGTATACACATTTACATTACGTTTACGCACGTCAAGAGAAAAACCGTTGTTACTTATTTAGCAGTTTCATATAAATTATTCTTGATGATTCGGAACAAGGAATTATATATTATATCTTTATTAACCTGAAATGGCAACATCTTTAAGTGGAATACAACATCTTTAAGTTTAATTTATTTATTAAAACTGCGTGGACTGAAAAAATACAACGAAAATGGCGGCCTTACTCTGGCTGAACATCTCGATATAATTTATGAAGAACCATTATAATTTCATGAATCGGCGAGGTGCGCAAGTTTCGCTCATACCTTCCCATGTAACGAAAAAGAAGAATAAAGATTTAATATTACTCGCGCTCTTCAATGCCGTCTTCTTCCTAAACCGTAGCCGCGGCGCCTTATTTTTAACAACTTTATACGAGGAATGCGCTCGTTAAAAGGCAAAATCCAAAGTTTGTTGTTTATTAATAACGCTCTCCGCAACAGAAATAATAATCATTACGTTTCGATTTTTCTCTCGATTTTTTACGGCCGCGCCATTAAAGCGGAGATCAATACCCATCTGTATAGGCAAAGTCGATTATTCGTCTACAGCCATGAGGCACTATTAATATTAATTTGTTCGACTGTTTCCCTTTTTAAGCCATTACATTTTCAATATTTCTTTGGGCGTTTAATGATAGCAATTTGACAGTTGGTCTGAAGGATATTCCCTACTTCCTTACAAAATTACGGCCATAAATTCGTAATTGCCGGTTATAATGATCATTCTTTTGAATGGCCAGTTGAAATTTATCGATATTCATCGAAGAATGTTTACGCTTTATCTCTCCGAGTTTTTTGTTGCCACAAACGGATTTACAGAAAAAAACCGCGCTAATAAAAACGTTGTTGCAAATTGCAACTGCGCGATGCGCCCGAAGTATAGAAAATATTTCATAATGTAGGCGGACAATATAAAGTAGCTTACTGAAACGATTGCCTAAGGCAAGTTAACAATTACGCGGCTACTGCTTTCCCTTGAGTTTCTTATATTTACATAATAAACAACAAAAAGATAGGGTCTAAACGATGACCAGTGTAGGCGACGCATTGACAGCTTATTTACCACGCGAATAATGAATTTCAGTTAATTAAACAACCTACATCACGACGAGCCGCATATGAATGTGCGACATTGCCATTTACATGCTCTTTATGGCGGCTGAATTTGAATCGGCGAGGAACAAAGTGTAAGGTATGCTAAACTTAACTGTTACTTTAGTTATATATTCAAATTATACGATTTTAAGTGGTGTAATAGCAGAAGAGTATTTTAACGAATTTAATCACACGGCCGGCATTTTAATGAATTATTGTTTGCTCAAATTGTTAAGCAAGGATTGTTATTAAAATTTTCACACCGCGTGAAGTATTTATTAATTTGGAAGTATTTATTAACTTGGCGGTATTTATTAACATCCGTGGTATATATTTCAACCCATTTTTATGCATTTCATCACACGAAATTACGATTGAGATTTGTACATACATCACACGTAATTACCATTTGTTATTGACTTAGAATAATACAATAATTCTATTCGTTACATAAAATTTGTAGGGTATTATATCACATATCGAAGTATATAACATATCGACTAGAACCGGATAAGCGCACAAAGAAAGGTCAATGAGATTTAGAGAGCATCAAGTATGTGTGCAAGTTCAAGAATGGACACGATACCTCCTTTTGTTTTTAGCAAAAGATCGTTTTCTAAACACCTTCAAAGCGACTTGAGAGGACTTGAATTATCAACGGTCGTGTCTGAGTATTTGTTGTTTGGTTAGCACACACCAAGAAGAAAAAAAAAAGATCCAGAGCCTGAAAACAGGATTACGATAGCGCACCCGCATAATTGAAATATCAAATGTACCAGCGACGTCGGCGCGTCGTTAGCATTACTTAAATTGAATTATGCTAATTCGGGTATGAAAAAACACAAAATGTTTTCTTTATATGGATTCCCCTATTATATGCAAATGAGACACCCTCTAATGAGGTGAACGCCGAGATATAGATCCAGTAAGCTGACCAATTTAATTTGACCCCAGATAATGGTCGCTTTTGCAGTAAGAACTCGCGATAGTGCTGCCCACAAAAAGATCCGAGCATGTTATCGACGCAACAAAAAGAATTTTACAACTTATTTAAAACGTAGATCGTGAAATTCTTATCTCAGTGGCTCTTACACGTGTATTCGCTGTTTTTAATGAAGAAAATGCCGTGTAAATGGGGCTTTAACTTTCCGCTGCTTCTTCGGCGGCACGTTAAGCATCTTCTTTACTTGTGGGAGACGATTTTTTTTTGTTGCTAATTAAAAAATACTAATATAATCAATTTTCAATACATTTACTTAAGCTTTTCGAATTCAACCTCGGATGCGCTCGCTCACTAGCTTCGCTCGTTCGCGAGCCACACAAGACATGAGGGTCGCGCTTAGAAAAATTAGGCTTTTGATTTACTTTACTTCTTTCTTCTATTGTCCTCCAAACATTTCTTATTCTGTCGAATAGATTTTCCATTACAAAAAAGTAGAAATATGTGTATGTAGTAATACTTTTCTACGCTCTATCCTTGTTGTGTTTTATCATTTTCTTCTGTTCATCACACTGGTTAATCAAAAAAAATATTTTTAATGTTTTCTTTGTGATCGTTATAACACTAATTAATGAGTGTCTATTAAGTATACTTACTTTATCTTCTTCATTATTATTATTATATTAGTATCATCATAAGTCTATAAGTGAATTTATTATTAATTATTAAAAATTTCTTAATTATTTTGAATAATAATAAGTAATTTTCAACACATTTATTCAACTGTCTGTATTTATTTTATAATGATATAAGTAGATCGTACTTCAACTATTTATTATGTTAATATTAAAACAACTAAATGGGTTCAAATCAAGAAAATGTATTTATTTTATCTGTACAAAAATTAAACAAGTTACGAACATCAATAATTATTTAGATAAAAGCTTAATTTCAAAATTTAGTTATTTAGAATGTAAAATATTATTTCAATTTTCATAACATGTAATTGCTGATGTTTAGTTGAAATTCTTTTTACAAGAAATTTCATGTTAATTTAAAAATATATATATTTCGTCCTCCTGAAGAAGCTGAAACGACGAAACGCGCGCGGAGGAAAATATACAAATAAAACCAATGCAAGCTTAAAAGTGTTTTAATTTCAAAGAAAAGAAGAACCGAATTCCCAAGAAACAAACAACCACTCTGAAATTAAAAAGATTCAAGATGTACCCGCAAAACTCAAAAATTTAAGTCACTCATTTCTTTCTTTAAAACTGAATTTACATATATACCTACTCTTCTACTTCATCAACAAGCTATTTTCCCAGTACTTTTAATTATTGTTTGTATATCTTCCTAGGATAGCTCTACTTCGTCCTCGTATTGTGTCCAGGTTGGTGCATACCATAAGGTGCATTTACGTGTGTTTGGTGGTGGTACATATGGATAGTTTCAAACTACAAGAGAGTAACTTAGAATTAGAAGTTAAATTCATGAACGTGAGGGTATCATCGCATTCGGTGTAATAATTCTAAAGTACTCACTTTTAGTCGGTGTAAAATTATTCAATATTAAAATTAATCATTTCTATGTATCGTGTAAACCTCCTCTAAATAACTGATATCCTCATAACTATTACAATATTTTGTTAATTTCTATTCTGTTATTCTATTCTGTTATTTGGGGAAAGAAAAGTTTCGCGTATGTTAAATACACGAGTGCCAAATCCGCGAATGTTGGGGACCTACTGTACAAATTGTTTATGAATTAATTTTTATCACTATTTAAATATTGTCATTTATTCACTATTATTATTCCATTATTATCATTATTTCATATCGGTTTCGTCAATATAATGATCAGTCTCAGGCCTCTATAAGAATTATAAAAATTTTTATAATTCCTCCTAATTAATTCAGTTAAAGAAATTGAACGATACTCTGTTTGAAAATATACAAGAAAGTACTAAAGACTTATGAAAGAGAAAAATTAGACTTTGGATGCACTTTATTTATGTTTCAGTTTTTATTCTTCCATTATTCTGCAACAATTTCTTCTTATTCTTTCGAATGCCGTCTCAATATCAATAAAATATGCATTTGTCTGTTGTCCTACTTTTATTACCTTTTCTAGTATTGTATTTATATAGTTTAACAAAATCTAAATCTACAAATTAACTGATTTCAAATGAGCGTAGTTCAATTTTAGTATGAAAAAAGAGATGAAAACTAGAAATTAAACCTTCGTTTAATAAAATATTAAGCCAACCACTGTAGTGTAGGTACATAGAAATATATTTTCTAGTTATCCTTTCTGTATCTTTTGCACAAATAATTTTTACCATTCTCGGATGTTTCATGTTTCAAACATTTTTGTTTTTTGATTCCGAAGACGCTGTAAAGTTGACTAACAAACAAACAAATAATGTATACATAAAATAACCATAATAAAATAATTATAACAAAATAATCACGATAAAATAATCATGATAAAATAAAATATGCAATGACCAACGCAAATCGGCTCTAATAAAGTCAGTTCTAATAGGCCATCAGTTAAACGGATTATTGCAATAAATACAGCAGAATATAGTGGCGCGTGTGAAATAGAAGCAATGAAATCGAATAAACGGTTAAACCGCAGGATGGCCACAGGTAAGCCGTCCGCGTCCGTCCATTTGAAATCCACACGAATCGGGCAAATGCTCACACACTTGTTGCTGTGGCGGTCGGTGTTAATATCAATTGCGTATGTGTGTTGAGTGTGATTCCCTATCAATATTTGATTATGCAAATGGATTGAACAGATGGACTAGATATCCCTAAAATGATAGATACATTTGTATGACAGTGGCTCATCGAGTACTAAATGTTTTATCAATGGGTATTTTCCTAAATTGTTTATTTTATCATTATTTGTAAATAAGCGAATATGTTTTGTTGTATGTTTTAGCACTATTATTCAAATTGTTTGTGTGTCGTTATCTGCGTTTTGCAATAATTAATAGCCGTTATCTCCCGGCCCAAATGCAAAATATTAAAAAGGATTAAGTGTGTAAATTCCACGTTAAACTTCCTAATAAGTGTGCAAACAAGGTAATGCTCCGTCGAAAGCTTCGCTAAACAACACTTTTTGTTCCTGTTCAAAGCGATAAAGAATAGTTTCACAGTCACGTATCCTGATTAGGTCATATGTGATGTGTGACAGTATTTCAATCTGTACACATTACTATTTTATATTATTTTATACTATTACCTTATAGTATTATTTTATAATCTTGTAAAAGTGTTCTTTTCCCGCAATATGAAACAAAAGTAGCATTATAAAAGATGCGACGCGCGCGCTTCTAATGTAATAAAAATTTTAATTTGGAATTCGAAACGTTTACTTCCCAAAAATTAATTTCCTTTCGTTTCCTGCGCAATCTAATTATAATTCTAGTGGAGGGATATCAATTACACCTAATGTCACCATTAACTAAATTATTCATATTTAATTGGGCGCGCTCATCAAAAAGTTGGCGACTTCTGTTACAAATTATAAAATATTCAAAAATTTCTCGCGGCGAATCTTCTCATTTTGTTTTAGTGTTATGGCGAGCATATTGTATCTTTTCTCGGCTCCGGATATTCGTCCTTAAGGGCGCCTTGGTTAAGGCGAGACGGCTGCGAAAACTTTAGATCGGGATTAGCTATTGTTCTCAGGTCTGGGGTGATAAGAGTCGGGGTGAATAAAAAATCAGCTTATTACTAATATCTGAGCCGCAATTATTGTGGGTTCCGGGACGAGATCCATTTCGAACGAAACGATTTTTAAACTCGGGGGTGTCATGAGAGATACAGAAGTGCGCGGTGTTATTTTTTATTTTACTGCTAATTAATAAATAAATTTCGCTTGCCCTTGCGTTTGAAGCCTCTTGCGCCCCTTCGGCGATTATTTTTAAACTGGCGCGTACTTAATTATTCGGCTCTTCGCATATTTCAGTAGTAGGTACATACATTAATTTTTCTCAATTTGACTGAATATTGCCATTTAGTTTTGTGTTAATATAAGTAAATTTATTGATGTGAATAATAATTTATAAATAAATAATTTGTAAATAACAAGAAAAGTTTCCTTAGTTCAATGCACTTTGCCCGGATTACAAAGCTCAGAATTTGATAAATGGTGCTTGATCGGTATCTGGGCACGTTCAAATCCATTAGCATCAAACAGCTTTTAATGTGTACCTTCGAGTATTGACACTGCTGTTTTCTTATCGCATTCGTATGTTGCTGTGTCTGCCCCTAGATTTACTGCGAAATATCTTTGCGCGTACTTAATGCCGCGAATAAATAAACGGAAATGTAAGAGTAATGTTCCTTCGCGTGCGAAATAAAAATGTTAGCCCGACCACGTCGCTTTGTAAATACTTCAAAGAACGCGCCCGAAGGGGCTGAATCGCACGAGACATGTTAAAGGCTTTAAAACAGTTTACTCTTTGTTGCCGTAACTGTATCTGCAATAATAATAAGTGCAATTAATAATAATAATTAATGCAGATCGAGACAAAATTAAGTATTAACGTGTAAACTATATGTTAACATAACAGCATAAAAAATTTTATATAAATAACAAATGCAGTTACCTCAGTCTATCTAAAATATAAAACAAATGAAGCCGCGCGGGTCATTAAAATGTAAAATTGCAGCAAAGGAATGATGATTATCGACACACAAAACAAAAAACGATTAACTGTAAATAACAGGCACATTTGTTACTATCATAAAGACTAAAATGCGGAAGTCTGACGTTGTCATGTTTAGTCAAATTACTAGTTTCAATATTATTTAAAAAAATATCTTTAATTAAATTATTGTTTTTAAATGTCAGAGTTAGGTCGTGATTTTTAATAATGTTTTTTAGTTTATGTGCGTTTATAAAGTATATGGTCTTATATGTAACAATTTGTAATTCAATTCTTTACATCCCAAAATGCAGTTTATAATTGAGTTAGAAAAAGTTAACAAATTGAACTTTCTATAGACCTCATTATCCACAAATTCATAACAATCAATAATTTTTCTTGTGAAACTTATAGGGGAAAACTATTCAAAGACGTCATAATTTCCAATTACATACCCTTTTCACTACCACTTATAAAAGTCAAGTCAATTAATTTTAAATCTTTGTTGAATAGTAGATTAAATATTCTATATAGGTATTGAAGCAGACAAGTAAAATACATAAAAGATCTTAACACTATAAAGACCATTGCTTTAAATAATGGGTATTGCTTATTTCTGTCTTTTAGTGCCCGAATAAGGTTGCTTCAACAAGAAATCTTTAATTTTTTTAAACATTTTAAAATTATAATTCTCACTGGGAACATTTTCTACAATGATAATTAATATGCAAAAGTTTCTGTTTCATTCGGGATTATTGCAAACATAATACAGTAGGGAAAGTTTGTTTTCTTAATATTCATGGAATACAGCCTCGAGTTCGAATAGTATTCTATTGCAAACGGAACGAAAGAGGGAAACAAGATTTCGGATGGCGGCGAAGTTGTAGGAGAGTGCTAATTCCAAAACTAGTTAGACTAAGCCCTGCACGAGTTTACTTAACATAACATTGCCTGGCGCAGCTTTGAATTAATTGAATTATTGGACCGAAAAGAAATTAATCTTGTAATGTGTGGGGGGATTCTATAATAACTCACTACAGTAGACCTGTTAACTTGCTTCAGATAAATCAACAAACTTGAGGCTAATTTGCGCCTCACCAATTTAGATACACATGTAAGATATGATTAATTGAACATTGCGACGGTTGGGTTGCGGTGCAAGTCCGATACTTGGCGTCCTAGCAGGCTCCTATTCTTCGCCTTCACGTCCGCTAATATTTTGGCCGATTGCTCTAAAGTGTAGAATCGGAATCACACCGCCGAAGGCTGTTTAGATTACAGCATCTCGACCCGGACCAAATCAGTTGTTGCTCTTAGCACGGAAGCCCCTGGCGCTTACTTAGGCTGTAAGCTCATACTCCGCCCTTTCTGAACACAAACATACTAAATACTTCAATGTGGGACCAGTTTACACCATTCCGTTCCAAAGCAGATTACCAACTTATCTCGATTAAAATCGATACGGACTGTATGTTCTAACTTAAAAATTAATATTGAAAGTTCGCCTAACGCAACGCTGATAATCTACTAGACATTCCCCCATGAAGGTTTGAACTAATCTCAGTTCAACGTTATTCGGAAAACTTTTACACAGAGTAATTGCCCCATAAATATAATTTAATTAAAAAAGAATACACAAATTTAATAACAATAATATCATTTCCAATAATTTCATTTTCATAAATATTTCAATGTTATAGTATTAAAATAGCACATAAAAATTATAACAATATCAAATATTAGTACATCTATAGGTCAAACTAAAAGACATTTACAAAGAAGACTAGAACATATTTAAGGCGTCTTTAGAGACACCACAGAACAAAGAGACATCTTCCCCAAGTAGGTTTGTAAGGTATGATCCCCCTTTTCGACACCAGTTGTATTCCAACCATTTTGGCACTCTCTCTTAGTTTTAGACCTTTTCATCTCACTATTTACAACAAAAACAGCGAATGTATAGGTGGGCTTAGTCATAGCATTATGTTTATGTGTCTTACGTGAACCGCAAGATCGCTCGATCAAACCATAAGACCACATCGAAAACAGTCCATAACGATCATCAATTTCCATCGAGTCTGCATGAAATTAACATTTTGTACAAACGATCGAGACAACGGCTCTGGATGTTAACAAACGCAGGTCTGGATGCACGTGTACCGCTGCTAAGTCCAACTACTTATTACAATCATCGTAGCATAGCGAAATAATCGTAGCATTTATACCTCATCGATAAGGTAAAAATGACGTCCGATAAATTGCTGAAATTGCGCCATTACCTCGAATAATACAAAACTGTTCCACGAGAAAGTCAGAGTACGAGATAAATCCTGCAAAACGCCTGGGCCGGAACAATTTATTGCGATTTTTCCAAGGTTTGCTAATCGAAGCTATCATTTTCGATTGCCATAAAATGACCGCGGTGACCCGCGTGTGAGCACTAACAAATTACCACGACGCTATCTCGCTCATAAACTGCGCCGAACCACGTTAAGCTCTTTGCAAACTTATAAACATGCCGTTTGCAGATATGTCCGATATCTATTCATTGTGTTCTTCGTGTCGAATGTATGTAACATATATATATAAGCTTTGAAATTCAATTCAATTGACTTTATTTAAAAAAAATCTTTGCAGTATTAATTCGTTCAGATCCTAATGCGTTATATTATACATCGAACCAGCAAAGATTTAACCCAGGTCTATTTCCTCTTATTTGCAATAAAGCCCGCGAGAGCGAAGAGGTGCATAAAACCCGTGTTATAAAAAAACATTGTAGCAATATGAGACATACGTAGTTACATATGCAAATTGGAAGCTCTAAGTTAGAGCGAGCATCTCGTAAAGCAAAGAGATGTAATGTGATTTTATATTCTTTCCTGCCGTATCTCGGGGACCTTGTCAAATAAAGTTCTGTTATTGTACGCCGGAGGCATTCAGATTTTGATTACACGGAATTAGAATGAGTGCTTTTAAATATTTTATTAAAGATTATGCCCGTATATGAGACATTACATTTTCTCGGAAACAACGCAACGAGGACCCCTCCATTTCCGATTTATAGCCCTAAAATCAAGACCTCGCATTTTTATGAAATTTATTCGCACAAACGCGACAAAACTCGTGGATTATGCCTTTTCCTTCAGCGATATATCATTGCTTTAAAAAATAATTAATAATGTTCTTTCGCGGTGGCCGCGTGCGCTTTATATCAATATGCCAGTGCACCCTCGAATATGCAAATGCCCTCCACCTTATCCCGAAAGAAGACGCGGAAAAATGCAAATGAGACCAACAGGAAAACACAATTTAAGTATCAACAGTTCGAGGTAAAAGGCAGGTTATTCAAGGCGCATTTAGAAGGCAGGGAGTAGACGTATTCTTAATCCAAATGGCTCCCGCGTCGCTTCTGTCAGGTGGCTCAAGATTTATACCGATATAATTACAACTCCCCAGATCGCCATGAAGACGTCTTGTAATAGAAAGAAATTGATTCATTGTTGCCGCCGTGAAAGCTGCAAATTCACTGACTGCTTTCTTCCGCTCTGTTCAGATGAATGCAATCCATTTATCATCCGCCGTTTTGCGGTTGATAAAGATTTAGGTAGGTACGTTTTCTTCTTTTCAGCCGCGCCGCTAATACGAATAAACGAAGGGAAATTTTAGATTATCACTGTTTCGGTATTTATTTTCCCTTGCCGCTGCCACCGCCGCCGCCTGCCTGTCGACGAATGGAACATCACTCTAAATTGTGCTACTACCTTTTGCAAAAATGGGGAAGCCCGTAATTAGGCTCTGCGGCCTTATTATGTATCATAATTTGGCGAAATGCTCTCTCAATTCTTTTTTAAAAATAACAATTATGTTCAAGAATAAAATCTCAAAATTAAGCACTAGACTCTAGGCACACAGTCTACAGATCGCTGAAAAAAAAGCAACTTAAACAACATACTTAGGTATCAACAAACCGTACGTACGTCCGTCCGTCCGTCCGTCGGTAATTTTCTCATTTTAAGGAATATGATTTCTATGGTGAGTGTGTATCGATGGTTGCGCCACTATGAAAAAATCGCATTTTAAAGAACATCAATGAGT
>JAWQRP010003567.1:0-13163 GCA_033557875.1 Quadriops clusia
GCTGCATAAATTTTTAACGAACATGTATATGTCGAAATCATAAGATTAAATATCTATGTAGGGTAAAATGTACATGTGTACATAGTAATATGTACACGTGTACGTGGTCAGGTGTATATGTGCACATGGCAATAAGTATACGTGTACATGGTAATAAATATATGTGTACATGGCTGCCCGTGATTTTTCACGGGCATTAACTAGTCAACAAACATAATTACCGTTGTACGTACGTACGTAACGTACGTCGGTAATTTTCCCATTTTAAGGAGTGTAATTTCTATGGTAAGTGTGTGCTGATGGTTGCGCCACTATGAAAAAATCGCATTTTAAAAAACATTAATGAGTTTTGTAAGGGAGAATTTAACTACGTGCATCAACAAATTAAAATGCAACGAAATAAATTATTGTTTTGCTCTAATCGTTTATTTTAGCAAATAAGTTGTTTCTACCAAACGGACGCGGGTACCCCCGTATAGACAAGCTTGAAGCTGAAAGTCGTAATTTTGACGTTTGAAACTCCAGCGCAGGTGGCTTATCATCTACACCGCTGTCATTTTTGAAAGGAACAAGTTAGGCGTTTTAGAGCCCTATTGGGGCCTAAATTGGGGTCAAACGTGTAAATTATACAATAACAGTTAGTTAAAGTCCCGTATGTTGGTGATTTAAAAGCAACGTGACGAATTTTAGAAAAGTGAGGTTATACGATGGAAGAAAATCAAGAAGTGTGGAATATACAAATACGTAAATGTTATAGGAGGCAGTGTCATACAATGAAAGAGCAGAAAAAAATAATAGACAATGTGTATTACAAGTCAAAGAAGCAAGTGCCTGTGCTCATAGATTTGATGAAATAACTTGTCGCCATCGAGCCGATTCTGATCGAGTTTATATTCTACGATAAAGACGATAGAGGTTAGAAGCAGGACAACAACACAATGAATGCGGTGAACATGATGCTGAACGAAGTTTGTAGTAAAATGAACCAGTGTTTGGGAATCGTACAAAAGCAATATCTGTATTACTGATTCAAATATGTATTGCAAATTACAATACTATAAATAATATTAAATTAATAAACAATATATAAGATTATTCTGTGTATACAGTAAGAATATGTGATGTACACGAGTATATCGTAGAATGTATTTATGTTTGTGCACTCGGCAAGATGTTTATGCGTCCATGATTTTGAGTTTAGTTTTATAATAAAGTCAGGTTTTTGTAAATTGAATAACATTGAGCCATCACTAACAGAAACCAAAAAAAGTATTAATCCTATTCGTTTAACGTTTAATGTTTTTAAAATCGTTTGAATCTATTATGTATATATATATCTATATTGGTTGTTTTCCATTTTTCAAAAATATACATAATATCGTAAACATATTGGCTTTCCTTATGGTAAGTCGTTGTATTCTGACTGTCAGTTATATAACACAAATTTTAAATTAAGGAACTAAAAGTTTGCTCGAAGAGAGGATTTGCGACAGTCCGCTGATTATTTTAACTCTCGCAAAACAAAATGGGTAACAAATGATCCAGGATTAAAATACCGTTCCCACGTTGTAACTCAATGGTTAAAATAATCAGCGGACTGTCATCAATTGCCTCTGCGAGCAAAATTATTAAGTAGTGCCTATATAACAAATACTTGCAAGAAGGGACAAAACAAACATGAAGTGATAATACAAGTATGAAATCATTATAAGTGTTAATTTATTTTTTTTTAATTCTTTGAACTCACGTTGGTCAAGAACAAATTATCTGTTAAATTTAATATTGTTCTGTTTTAAAATTGAAATAAAATGTTCTTTCTTAAAACTGCTTTGTGATTGGTGAGACGTCATGTCGTTAAAGAGTGCACATATATATCATGCATTTTTATGCACTCATACATATATTTAGCGGAAAAAGAAGTTTCTGAAATGAAGCGTGTAATATGTACTACAAATTAAATGAGTGAAATTAAAGATTACAAATACATGTATTCAATATTTTAATTATATTTGATATTTTAATAGCTATTTTACCTATATTATTTATTTATTCTTAAATTATGTGTATGTAATCATGTAATTGCTGAGATAGCAATTACGATTGAGTTAGTTGATGGTAGATAGAGTAGATGTTATACAATAGAAGAAAATCATACAAACGATACCAAAAGGGATATCCAAGTTTAGTCCGTTCTTTCCAATATCTGTTAAATGTGGGAGTCTGTTACATCTACTTGCTTGTTAGTACATTGGTATATGATTAGATAACACATGTGCCGAGTAGTAAACCTTTTCGTTAACTTTTATGTTTTTTACTTTTTCCTTATTTTTTTTAATTTATGAGAATCAATGTGGCTCTTTATGTTTTTGCATTTTACAAAGTAATGCCAAAAAGTGATATTTGCAGACAAAATAACAGTTCTTTTAATGCGATTACTCTAACGATCAATGTAAGACTAACGTAGGGTGTACGTATTTGCGGAAAGTTTTTGCATTATGAAAATTTTATAATGATTTTTACAATTAAAAATTTATAATTATTAAAAATAAGGAGTAAGACTAATATCCATTTCAATTAAAATAAATCTCAAATTCATAAATATGAAAATATCCCTATTACTATTATGTTCTTCTGTTCGCTACTATATACGTTACTGCTGCATAAATTTTTATCGAACATGTCGAAATCATAAGATTAAATATATATGTAGGGTAAAATGTACATGTGTACATAGTAATATGTACACATGTACATGGTCAGGTGTATATGTGCACATGGCAATAAGTATACGTGTACATGGTAATAAATATATGTGTACATGGCTGCCCGTGATTTTTCACGGGCATTAACTAGTTTACTATATAATATCGAATTGAAATTACTTTCATACATACCTTGTTTTGCCACGCAATCATGACATTGTATAGAGATTACTCTCTCTTGAACTTCTTCTACAGAAATGGTGACGTGGTAGGGAGTCTTTCTTAATTTGTGCTCCGGTACTATTCTTCCCTTTACAGTGCAAATGGGCCCCTCTCTTTTCACTTGCACATATCCTATCGCAGTGTCTCCATATACTTGGCGAGATGCACTGTCAAAATAAATGCAAACAGTGAAGATGTGACTATTCTTCTCTTTTAGACCTTACGTTAAGATTGTAACTCACGTAGTAAATAAAACACTTACCTGGCTTGTTTAGAACTTTTAATCTCACTTGATGTGAAACGTGAATCAGACTGTAGGTAATTTGCTAACATTTCAATATCAATCTTGGGTAGATTATCTGAATCAGCTTTATTAAAGCCCGCTTCCATCATAAACGTTTAACACAATTACCAAAGAAATACAACAAATAACGACGCGACGTAACGTTTATCCAAACTAACCACAAAACTTCGCACGTGTTTGTAAACAACACTGCGGCATGGTCGTTGGTGACAAGTAGTACGAAGTGTACTAAGTTTTAATTGGTACTGGTGACGCATGCGCTTTGATCTTTCTTTAAACATAGCGCATTTTGCGCTTATTTTATTTTGCAATAACAATTTTAATAATTTTTTTTTCTTTATGTTCACTTGTCAAATATGCTATTTATGAAGCGTAGAATTAGATACATTCATCAAATAATTAACTTTTTTATAGAGTGGACAACCCTATTCAAGAACCACGACAACAACCCCCTTAAATTGCAATTAATAAGAGGATTGGCACGGTTTTTACACTATAATTTGAATACTAATCAACATTTTTCTAATAACTTTGCAACACATTATTCCTCGTTCAATTTCAAATAGAAAAGATGCCCTATGTGACCATCCTAAATCGCACCCTTTAAGAGATATTTGAATTTTTCTCTTTCGATGCATGTTGCACTCAAATCACATTTAATTCGACACTGAATCGAAAGAGAAAAATTCAAATATCTCTTAAAGGGTGCGATTTAGGATGGTCACATGGGGCATCTTTTCTATTTAAAATTGAACGAGGAATAATATGTTGCAAAGTTATTAGAAAAATGTTGATTAGTATTCAAATTATAGATATCTGAAAAGTGCGGTTTGTTTACTAGTCAGCCCTCTTAAACATAATTTAATATGGGGATTGGCCTTCTTTATATACTCTACAGGGTGTTCAGATGAATATGTAACATAAAAACTGCCGCTTCTTTGGCGCGCTTTTGCCGCCTCTTTGTAGATCAAACAACGCCGCGTTTTTTGCGTTACATATTCACCTGAACGCCCTGTATATTCAATGCTAATACTCATTGGAGTTGGTTTATATGACGAACTTGATAGCCTAGAGGGGTTTTGTGAAGAATTACGGAAATTCGAATTTCTATTCCTACTATTATTATTGTAATAATAATATTGTTTTTCTTCAAACGGCATATAATACGCACATTATTTAGTTCAGTCGGCGGGCATAAAGTTGCACTTTTCAGTATTCCCCTAGAAGTCACTAGAAGTGTCAGAAAAAGTAAATGTGGCGCATGCGCAGAGTTAGAAGTACAATAATGGGCCCGAAAAAGGACGGTGGCTTGAAAAGTAAGTACTGCCAACTGACAGCTGTCAAACTAACGTTTGAACCGCAATATTATCATTTTTTCGAACGTTTGAAGAAAAAATAGCATATTTTATACGAAGTTAAAGTGACTTTTTGTAGCTCGTCGCTTTTTTGCTGCCGAGCGATAGCGAGGCAGCAAAACATGACTCGCTACAAAAAGTGTCACTTTACCTCCTTATAAAATAATATACTATTGTTGTGATTGTCTTGAAAGTTAAAATTTCTCCAACGTTCAGGTGTATAAAATTTCCTTACAGTTGTTGAGTTAATGCATGGATATGAGTCCACATGCCAATTTACAATTAAAATAAAAGACCGTGAAATAAAAGCATGTTGGATATACTTTTCTCTTCTTTTCCTTGTACGTTTTGCGGAGCACCCGTTGGTCAGAACGCGAAACGTATAAGGAAGTTAAAAGGAAAATATAGCTTCATTTCTATTTAATGGTCTTTAATTTTCGTCGTAAATTTACATATGGGCTCATACCCAAGAATGAACTCAACAATTGTTTGTGTAAGTTGTAGTAAATTGTGATCCTTTGAGAATAGCCTCGGCTTCAACAATGGGGAGAACAACATGTGCAATAGTAAGCCCAAAGTTGCGTCAATCATTGGAGGCGATCGCTAGCAAGGCAGTTTTTGAGTCAAATACCAAAGGAGTCTGCGACAAAATTGGAAGTACTCAATGAATAAAGAAAGGAAAGGCACATAAAAATATACCGTCGGTCTTTGAATACGTATGAAACATTCTATAAATAGAATTTAAATTTACAAAAGAAGTTTATTTCAAGAAAAAAAACTGATGGAAATTGGGCTTAGACTTTCATAAATGTTAAGGGAGTTTATTCCTTCAACGTGCAGATAAGTGAATGGTTTATAGGGGAATAGCACGTTCATTAAATTTTACAATGGAGACGTAGCGTCCGTGATGCAAGAATATAATACAAATGTCAGTCAGTCGTCACATTGAGATGAAATTTTCTGTGCAGCGACAAGCATTTTTCATTATGAAGTAACTATCAATTTTTAACCAATTTTTACTGGTTTCTATAGCAACAATTAATTGATGCTAGGATATGATTGTACTTTAACATAGGAGCTCTGCGGTATATGCATGGAAAAATGCAGGTCTGTAACTAGAATTGAAGAATCAGGAAAACAAAAGTTTTAGGTTTTCAGGAGAAAGATTTGAAGTAATCAGTTCACTTATAGTAATATAATAATAGTAATAATAATCTTAATAATATGTTTTGATAATATTGTATGCGGGTTTTAGAACTTTAATGAACCTTTTTAATAACAAATTTTACTACCACTTTGAAGGTCAGTGTACGTATCAAATGCAAATATCGAACCCATGAGTAGACCTTCATTAATTATGTAAATGTTATTTATGTTCTAAGTTGGTTTTGTCAAATTTATTATTAATAATCTTGTTCTTTTGTGTTTATTTTTTTTTGTTTGAAAATTGTGATTATTAATTAAAAAGTTTCCCAGTTCAGTGGTTCATTTTTCTTTATGTCTGATGTATACATTCTATGTAATAGATATAAAATAAATGAGACCTAAGCTATATTGATTTATCTTGAATAAATATTAAATTGAGGAAATAAATTCTTTTCCGAACGGTCTACATTTGTTTATAACAATAATGTGGATGCTTGGGAGAAATAAGTACACATTACTTACATAAACAAAATTAGTTTTATTATAAATTAAATCGACTTTGCTCTATGTTGCGCAATTTTCAATAAAATTTAATACGAATACATACATACTTCAATTTCCAAATATTTGATGTTGGTTAAATCGAAAATATAAAATATTTTATCACCACAAAATGCATGCAAATAATTTATTTATAAATAAATAAAAACATTTGCATAAAAATCCTACGGTTCATTAAGTCAAAAAATGCCGTTTAGAACTGAATAGATAAAGTAGATTTTAGTTAAAATAATCAACCGCAAATAAACTCATAGTTTTAATATACCTAACTGTCCCTCTTTATCCGTGTAGAATAATACAAAATATTCATATACGTAATATTCTCTTCCTAGCCCTTGTCTCGTCCTGGCCCTTGTCTCTTCCTAGCCCCTTTCTCACCCAGGCTATAACTCAGTTCTTTACCTGTCTACTAGATTCCTTTGTTGTTCGGAAAATCCTTTTGCTATCTGCAGCGACCTCGTCGAAATGAAATATCCCTGCAAATCTTGTATTGTTTAATATTGAAACGGCAGTCTTTGAGCCGAGTAAATTTCATTCGAAAGTAAATTGTCAGTGCTTTGAGAGTCGAACAGGAGTCGTCCTGGAGCTTGCTGTTTCCCCTCGTTGAAATAATGAAAGGTTATGGCGCAAAAATTGCGTTAGACGTCGAGATATGATGAGATTTCGGGGCTTTTGTGGGGGTTCGCGTCGTCGTTCTGGTTTTAGCGATTACGCGAACTTAATTCTGAAGGTTTTTATTGCATTCCTGACCATCCCGAGCGCGTTTGCTATGCTGAGGAGGCAATAACGGGGCGAATAAATTTCCTTCGGTCGGCTCATTTTCGGGGTTCTAGTGGAAGTCGATGCTATGTTGTACACGAAAATTTATTTCTTTGATTAGAGCATATTTTCCTCGTTTAAATCACATTTATTTCGTTTAATACGAATTTATTTTGTTTAATACGAATTTATTTCGTTTAATACGAATTTATTTCGTTTAATACGAATTTATTTCGTTTAACATAAATTTATTTTGTTTGAGAGAATTTTGTTTCATTCGGGGCGCATTTCTTATATTTGGAAAATATTTCTCTGATTTGAGAAACATTTAATTGAAGTTCTGTGACATTTTTTTTATCTCTTTTAGTATGGGTTAACTTCATATAAGACATAACTGAACTCCGAGCTGACAAAAGTGTAGGGATTTTAAAATTGTTTTATATTTCTTTAACCTTTAGCTATATTTTTTTATCCTTTATGTTAAGTGTTCAGGTTCTTATTATATATGTACTAATTTAATTAAATTATTATTCTTTTTTATTCAAATCTTATTTTAATTGAGCGTCAATATTTTTTTAGTTATTAGATTTAAAAAATTAGATCTTTATTTGCTGCTGTACTGCGAATTTAATATTTGAAGAAGTAGAAAATGAACTTTTAAAAAGTTTTAATAATATCAGTATTTAGAGCTTCATTGCCCAATATAAAAAATACAAATGTTAACTTAAGGTTAAAGAATGATTAAAGTATGCAGTTTAAAATAAATTATAAATTCAATAATCTCCTATAAGAAATTGAAGATATGTTAATTACTATCAAAGAATAATTATAGCTAAATTGTGTGATAATTTTTTCAAATACATACGTAATTTCGGACGAGAATGTCTTTCTCGAAATTTCGTAGGTGTCCCCAAAGCAAAGTAATTTTAACTTAACGAACCAACCTGGAGCATGGGCAAGAAGGAGCAAAGTAGCTCCCCCAGCCTCCAGTTCTGCACCATGAGGACGTAGACAGAGAGGGGCAACACCACCATGCACTTCAACAAGTCACTGATCACGTTGTTAATGCAGAAGGCGTACGTCGGCTCTCGGTATAGTTTGTGCCTGATTATGTGGAACAAGACCGCGAGATTCGACGCCACCCCCACGGCTACGAGCAAGGCGTACACGAACAGCACGAAGAAGAAGATCTTCACCATCGACTTCCGAAGATGTGGTCTCTGGAGGTCCAACTTCTCCACGTGCAAGCCCAAGAGATATTCGTGGATAATCTCCAAGATGGGCGGAGGGATGTCCGGGAACTCGTCCACCGTCGTGTTCGAGATATCCCTGTTGCTAGACATCCTGGAGTGTTTCGCTCAACTCGGAAGGAAACATAGATTAGTCCTTACTTTCTTGGAAAAAGAAAAATAAAGTAAAAATTGCCATCAAACGAAAATTTTCCGGAGCTTCCGCGTTTCCGCTACATTGTAAATTGTCCTGTCCAGGTTCGAGTGCAAAAAGAAGGAAGTGTGTCCGGGCGAAAAGTTCCCGAGGATCGGCGCGCTTCTCCGAGCGCCGGGACGGCGTTACGAGGCAATATCGCGAGCAACACTGCCGCCAGGACTAACAGTATCGGGATCAGGACGAGGACGAGCACTAGGACGAAGGATGTTGTTGATGCGCGCGGACGTGCGCCTCGATAGGGTGAATCGCTCAAGAGGCGATGGCACATGTTCGGGAGCCAAAATGAAACAGTTTTTCTTTTTAAAGATCAGCTTTATTAAAAGGTAAATTCTACAATATTCAAAACTCTGTTTAATAATAGGTACCATATCTATTACACAGGGTAATACAGAAATTAATGCCTAAAATTATTTAGCTGATTTAGAACAACGTTGATGTCCTGAATCTAAATATCTCATTGATTTTGTTAGATCAGATCAAATTAACTTTCTAATTGTAAGCTATAGTCACACTTTGATTTTTTACGTTTTTTTTTCTGTAGGTACATATCTTTTATATAGACTAATATTATTAATATTTTTCAAAAGTTCAATTTCTAAATCATCCATTACTAAATTTGCAAATACATACTGATAATAGGGATCCCATAGAAAGACCAAATTTTTGTTTGTAAAAATAATTATTAAATTGGAAATATGTTGAATTTAAACACATTGTTAAATCATTTAAATATTCTATTAAATTTAAATTTGTATGTTTTTTTTTAATATTATAAAAATGTTTATTTATGCTTTTAATAATTAAATATGTTTGATATGTTTGTAAAACTTAAAACTACAAATGCAACATCACCAAAAATGTACGGGTTAATTAAATTATACAAAGAAAACAAACTACAAACATACTGTAGTTTAAAGAATTCTCCAACATATAATATGGTAAAATGTATAGCTGAAAAATGAAGTTATGTGCTTTGGAAAAATCAAAAGGTAATAAAATATATTTTTAGACGATTTTTAAACACAGTAATAATAAGTTTAAATTAAAGAACAGAAATATACACCTTGGTTTTTCCATATATGTCGAGTAGTCGATCTGCTTCCCGAATTCCAGTTTCTATAGCCCCGTGAACTGATGAAAAATAACATGAGTGAGTCGCTTCGCCTGCAAAGAGCAATCTCGGAATCTTATTCTTGTCCAACAATGGCTTCGCTAGGTCTTCGTTTGTCACGTTAGAGTTTCTCTGGTTAACCGATGAGAAAGAATAAGATCCTCCAAAGTACTTGTTAGTATACCACCTCGTGCTGAAGCAATAATACCAAAAACAAAATGTACTCAAACTTTTAAGGATATTTACTTTTACCACATATACATAGGTTCGTTTACGTACCAATAAACGTTTTCAATAGGAGAAATCGTGAAATGTTTCCCGAGAAACTTCTCCAGCAAATATCGGCAACCTTCACCAATAGTTCCATCTGACATTTCTTCATATTTCGGCCCAAATTCCCCAACCATCCACGCCATTAGCACATCCGAATGACTGTCGATGGTCTGAAACCTCAAAATACCTTCAAGCCAAGATCGCCCGTTTCTCATGGGTCCCAATCCGAATTCTTTGACAACATTCATTTTATCGTGTTCTCTCCAAACCAAACCGAATCCTCGACATTCCTCCGGCCACCAACGTTTAGAAAACTTTAAAAATATCTTGTTGACGCAACCAAAAGAGATGTTTTCGATAGCATGCTGCTTGTAAACGGGCAAAGCTGGTTTAAATAAGGTCCGAAAGTGTTCCTTTAAAACTCCAATAGAAGAAGTGAAGAGGACATGATCAAACTTCTCGGAAGTACCGTCAATGCAAGTTACAGTAACTCTTGAATCGTCGCATTCCCAAACAATTTCGCTAACTTCCTTGTTTAACCACAATTTCTCTTCCACCGGAAGGGCTTTCGAAGGATCCGGATGCTTCTTCATCAAAATGTCCAAAAGCAGCTTGAATCCTTTGTCTTTCCAATTTAAGAAAAATTCTCCTTCGCAGCCTCGGTAGTCGTGCTTCGTCTCGATTTCGTTCCAGTCCAAAGCACCAACGTGGCAAAGGCATACCTTTTCGAAAAATCCCAATAGCTGATGGGCTTTGACTAAACTTTGAGGGTCTCCTCCGAATTCCTCCTCAGCTTTTTTGTAATACGAAGAGGTGAAGATTTCCCCGAATGGCCCAGCTCCGTCTAATCTCTCCTCCGCCTCGAAATAGAACTTTTCCATCGGTTGGGCGATTTCGTCCTCGATTTTGGCTCCTGACGAATCGTAGAAAGCGCTGTTGAGGAAATTGTCGAAGGAAACCGAAAGAGCGTTAGAGCCCTTAGCTACAGCGTAAACGACGTTGCTTTTTTCTCCATGACACCATTGTGCCCCAAAGTCGAGAAAGCTGTCGCCTACTTTAACGGAATGAATTCGGCCCCCTATTCTATTTTGCGCTTCGAAGATTTTCACGTTCGTTAGACCGTTTTCTAGTAAGCGACAAGCTGCGGATATTCCCGCAGCTCCGGCCCCGATTACGAGGATTTTAGGGTTTTCTACCATGGTTGTAAAGATAGGGGTATGTTGCAATCGCAATTTAAATTGAATAAATTAAAACCAATTAATATTATGATGATCCCAATATAATGGAGTATATGTGAAATTAATAAAATTATTGAAACATATTTGGAAAAAAATAATAGGATGGCACAACTGTAGAAGTTGCGTTTCTTCGGTAATAATACGGCAAACAAACTGCCAACAAAAGTTTTACTATTTATTACCGTGCATAAACTTACGCTATAAGTCACGCTTCTGGATGTAAACAATAGGCCTTTTCCAACAACACGAGTTGATAGTTCGAAAACCTGTTAATGTAATGTACAGGATCGGCCCATTCTAAAATTTTCGTCGCCATAAGGTAATTCTGTACACATGAATGTCTGGTTGAATATATTTTGATCCTTAGCCGACCCTGTACCTGATTCTTGAACTATCAACTCGTGTTGTTGGAAAAAAACCTATTAATTACCTATGTACTGTATTGAGACGAAAGTTTGTTGGTTTTTTTATTTGTGTTTTCCTTCTGTCATTTTTTTGCATTTTGCAAAGTGTATACACGCAAGTGTTTGAAAAATTTTCGCGTAAATTTTTTTTCAAATTAGAGTATATTTTTTTAGATATTTGCCAAGTAAACATTGATTTCAGGAATTTATTTTATTTCGGAAGCAGCCATGTAAAACTTTTCAGAAACAAAAGAACTTCATATTATTTCATAATTTAATTAATGTAACAAATGTTCAAATTACCGATTAGTGAATTCACCATTGCATTTGTACGAAAAGGCATTATTATTATTGTCAACACGAAGTAAATAAATTAACAAATAAAATGATAGAAAAGTGAAACTAAAAGGGCTGCACAACTTAAAATATGTTAATTACATCGACATTGAACAAATATTGTACAAATCAAGGACGAATAAGTTAATAAAACACTGGCAAAATTAATAAAAATTGTTTTTCTAAAGTATCGACGTCGCCTTATTAAAAAGAAATATGGAGCTGTAAAATTTAAATTTAGGATATATTGAGGACAAAAGTATATTTTCATTCAACTTATAAATAAAAGAAGAGTGTCTTTGTACGGTACAATTAAAGTTTCCTTTTCTCCCATAATATTCTCTCTTGTCTAAGAAGTAAAGCACCTATCCATAATACAATAGTCTATTTCTTACCTGTACCACAACCAAGATAAATGAACATTCAACCGCGACGGCGATGGTAAATTTGCCGCTGCGACGTAAACCGTCCAGTGTGTTACTAACACAACGGACGATTGCTTGAACACTGACAGAGAAAAATAAAACTATATAGCTATTGATGGTGCAAACATTAACAACATACAATTGTAATTATTTTATTATTTATGTTTGGTTTCGATTTCAGATTAAAATTATTTAAATATGTAGCTTCGTTTGTTGTTCTTAAACTTCTTCAGGGATATAGTTATTTGAAATAAATTTTAAATTATTTTTATTATAAAAATTAATAACCAAGATAAATAAATTGTTATTGTTACAGTAATTTTCTTCCTTTTACTATATGATTTTAAAATAATGAATTATAAAAAACGCGGTTTCCTTTGTTCATCTAAAAACTGGTGAATTGCCGACAAGTGCTGAAATTTTTTATAATTCAAACATTAAAAATCACACGATATGTTAATAAATCGCCATTTTTTATACGAAGTGAAAAGGCAAGCGTAACTAACAAGAAACACTATACGGAAACTTGGTTTTTGTACCTGCTGAATGAATGCTAAAGTGTAAAAATATAAGAGCAGCCTCCTGAAGAATACGATTCCGTAATTCATTCAGATTTAGTGGTTTTGTTTTGTAAACTCTTTCTTTTAAGTAATCCCACAGAAAATAGTCGAGAGGCGTTAGATCAGGCGATCTAGGAGGCCATTCGATAGTTCCTCTTCTACCTATCCATTGCCCAGGAAACGTTGTGTTAAGATAATGACGGACTTTCCTTCCGTAATGCGGCGCAGCACCATCTTGTGTAACCATGTATTCTCAAAATTGTTCCCCACGATTATTTGTATTGCTCTAACAATTTCATCTCTCAGTAGATTCAGGTACTT
>JAWQRP010003568.1:0-13163 GCA_033557875.1 Quadriops clusia
AATACAAAGCAACTTCAAAGGAAATAAACATGAAACTTTTTTAGTGATTCTGAAAATTTGTCCTAATTATCCGGAGTTTTGTCCTGGTTAACCGGGTTTATTTATATAGATAAATATAGATATGATTCAGTAATTTCAAATTTGTCCCAAATAAGCGGATGTCCCGATAAACCAGTGTCCCGAATAAACGGATTCCACTGTATTATCATATCAATAAGTAAGTATCATTCTCAAATTACAATAATAGAAATCAAATTTATGCCATAAGAGTTGATGGCAGCTTCAACCTATTGCCCACATCAACACAACGCAAAATGAAAACATAAAATTAAGAAACATTTTACTTGTTGTATACATTAGTATAGTAAAATCAGTAATAGAGTCGTTACATTAGTATTAACAGTATCAGAATAATTAACACTACACCAAAAATTAACGAAAACACTTAAGCGATAATAAGTTAACTAAAACACCATAGTTCGACAAGGAGAAAACAGAAGGTCAAGGAAGAATATAACCACATATATGTGTTATATAAAAGTAAATAAATTCTTCATTTTAAATAAAAATTACTTACATTTATGTTATTCTTCATTACATCTTCATAACCAACTCCATTGTTGACATTTCATTTTTGCTGTCACTCAATTGTTTAAGTTCACCATGGTCAACTGCAAAACATTGTCTACAAACTTAAAAACAAGTAAGATATACTGACCCCCAGTATTACAAACGACAGTTACCCTTTAGCTAAGTTAGCGAACCAATCAGCTATTAGATATTTTTAAAATAGCGAAAGGTGATTGGTTCGCTAACTTAGCTAAAGTATAACTGTCGTTTGTAATACTGGGGGAAAATCAACTATGCTTTGGATTAAGTAACATAACTTTAATCCTGAAATTAATGTAATTAAAAGAAGAAAATGTTATTAAATACTGAAGATTAAGTAACACGTTTTATAAATGTAGGACGTTAACTAAAGGATTACAAAAGGCACATAGGTAACAAATACATTGATACGATTAACCTCATTCTTAACTGTATTGGTTAAAGCTTTATAAAATCATTCCAACTTTAAATACCTATGTAAGTCGTCAATGCACCTACATAAATATTACATTCTCTTAATTTCACAACATGAGTCATAAATATTTACAATAAACTAAATAATATATTAAATTAAACTAAATTGAAATAGATTAGATTCATTTTTCAAACAATAAAGAAAAATTAAAAATCTTCATGTAAATTAAATATCTTCATGAAAATTAAAAATCTTCATGAAAATTAAAAATCTTCATGAAAATTAAAAATCTTCATGAAAATTAAAAATCTTCAGAAAAATGTCCATAAGATACGAGCAAACAAAGTAAAAAACAAGACGACTAAAGCGTAAACAAAAGTCTTACTATCCGACCGACTCAAATTAACCCCGGAAACTTGTCCAGGCTTCAACGGCTGAACTAAACCAACATTCGAAACTTTATCACTCGGCTCACCGATCATTGAAAACTTGCTCGCTTCCACAATTTTAACGTTAACAAGCTTTCCCATGAACTCTTTATTCATGGGCACGAGTACTTGCTCATAAAACTTGTTATGCCCCACGTAATGTTTCTTATCGTGAGCCACCTCCGTTACCAGAACTTCTTGCACTTCACCAACCTTCTGGCCATAAGGTTCGTACGAATTAAACAAATCGGTCAATTCTTTTGTGCGTTTCTTAACGTCTTGCGTAGGCACTCGGGGCAATAAAGCAGCCGGAGTCCCAGGCCGAGGGAAAAACTGATTAATAAACAAGCTCGGGAATTTGTACTTGTCACACAAAGTTAAAGTGTCCTCGAAGTCCTTTTCTGTTTCCGTCGGGAAACCGCAGATAATATCGGTTGCGATTGTGACGCCCGGGATGCTGTCTCGCAGGGAGTCGACAACGAACTCGAAATCTGCTCGTAAGTATTCTCGCTTCATGTCGATCAAAACCTGATCACTTCCGGATTGGACAGGGACATGCAGGAAGCTGTATACTCGGGGATGAGCTAAAATTTTTCCCATTTCCTTTATGTGTTCTAAAATGTAAGGAGGGTTCGTCATGCCTAGTCGGAGCCTGCAACCCTCGGGGATTACTTCTATTAGGCCCCATAAGAGTTCGGGGAGGGAGGTACCAATGTCGCGTCCATATGTTCCTGAAATTATTTTCATGTTTATTTTTATTGTTTCTTTTCATTTTTAATGTGTGTATTTAGTTTTCTTGGTTATGTGTATTTTTATTGTTTATTTTTATGCTTCCTGTTTATTTGTATATCTATTGTTTATTTTTATTTTTTGTTTATTTTTATTTTGTTTGATTATTTTTATTTGTTTTGTTTATTTGTATTTTTATTTTCAAATTTTATTTCCATTTCTGTTGTTTATTTTTTTAATATAATCCTTTTTATATACAATTTTTTTTATGCAATTTTTTTAAAACAATTTTCTTTTGTTTACTTGTATTTTTATTTTTAGTTTTCATTTTTATTGCTAGTTTTTATTTTTATTGTTAGTTTTCATTTTTATTGCTAGTTTTTATTTTTATTGTTAGTTTTTATTTTTATTGTTAGTTTTTATTTTTAATGTTTATTTTTATATTTATTATTAATTTTTACATTTATGTTTATTTGTACGTCTATTGTTTTTATTTTATTTTTTTCTTGTTTATTTGTATTTATATTTTCATTCTAATTCATTTCCGATTATTTTTTTCTAATACAATCATTTTTGTAAACAATTTTTTTGTTTCCTTATATTTTTATTATTTGTTTTTATTTTTAATGTGTACTTTTATATTTTTTTGTTTATTTGCACTTTTATTTTCAAATTTCATTTTCTTATTATTTTTTATTTTTTAATCTTGGGTATTTTGAGTATTGATTAATTTACTTTTTTGTTTTCAAAATATTTATTTCTTCGACATTTCGCCTTTATTATTAAGACTCAAAATACCCAGGATTAAAAAATAAAAAATTATAGAGTCAAGAAATAATAAATATTTTAAAATTTCATTTTCATTTCAGATTGTTTACGTTTTTAATATAATCTTTTTTGTAAACATAAAATAACAGCAAACTATTCCTCCTTACCTGTATCTTCCGAAGTAAGCCAAATCTCGACGACCCCTTCCGAAAAAGCCTGCTTCGCCCTCGTGATGATCTCCTCAGGCGGATAACTCCCCAAATCACCCCTAGCATGCTTCGTCTTGCAATAAGTGCACTGATTCAAACACCCCGTGTTAATCGGAATAATTTCTATCAACGGATTCCGCCGCACCTTCGGCAACAACAAAGACGCCCCCCCAGCCTTCTTCCCGTTCTCCCTCTTCTGTCCCATTAACTTGACCGTATTCCCTTTTAAAGTCTCCTCGACAACCTCGACGATCCTATCGATTTGTTGCACCCCGACAATGCTCAATCCTTGAATATAATTCGCCTTCGGCGCCCCCTGTGGAACGCAACCTGCGAGAACAACGTGTTTCCCTTGTTTCTGAGCCGATTCGATTTCGTTCCGGAAGTGGTCCTCTGCGGGGTTTTTAACTGTGCAACTATTTAAAAGCCACAAGTCCGCTTTTGTCTTCTCTTGGGTTAAATTATAGCCGTAGGCTGCGAGTTGTCCAGCCATGTATTCCGAGTCTGAACTGTTATGGGCACAACCCCATGTTTTCACATAAATCGTTTGGGTTCCTGGGATATTGTCGTTCGCTATAGGAGGAGAAACGATTTCCCGTTCGGCTCGTTTCCGAGGTTTCGCCTTAACGGCTTTGCGGTTGGCATAGCGTTCTTTTGGGGTTATGTCTTGAGCTGATATCAAGTCTTCTATGTCGCCTATTATTTCGTTGCAAGGCCCGTTGGGATCCATGTTGGTCTGCAATATACAACAATAAGTTATTGTTTTCATTTTATTCTTGCCTATTATTATCTTTATTTTCTTGTTATTTCTTTTTACTAGTTTTTATTTTTATTTTTTTGTTATTATGTATTAATTTTTATTATTTTGTTATTATTATTTTTTTTTCATTTTGTTGTTATCAATTTTTTATCATTTTATTATTATTCTTAATTATATACAATTTGTTTTAAATATATTACTATTAATTATAGTGTTATAATAAAGAATATTTTTTAAATACAGTGTAATCTCGGTAGTCTGAACTTCGGTACTCCAAACACTCCAGTAATCCGAACTGGCGAAACAAAGAAAAATTACTGACTTCTTTAAAAAAGACTGATTTTTGTATTTTAATGTAACTAGAATTTTAAATAAAACATGTACATACATACCTACTTTTTATATAAGTAAAAATAGCAAAAATATGTAGGTACATATATACATGGTTATGTGCAATAATACATACTGTTTAATTTTTTTGCAGCCTTTTTCTTAATACTTTCTGTAATCTTTTCACTAATCCGAATACCCCCTTGCAGCTATTAGTTCGGACTACCGAGATTACACTGTATTTATCCTTATTGATAATATCAAAGAAAATATGTACAGTAAATGCTCCTTATTTGAGAGTGTTACATTATGTAAAAATCCCGCCAAAAAAGAAACCGCAAATAGAGAATGGGGAAATGCATGGGATTATATGACATATGTTCCAAAATTACAATATTGAAAATGAATGACTTTTCAAGTTTTCTTAAGAAATATGTTTAGTATCCAACTTTGGTAGTGAATTAACCCTTTGCACTCTTGACCAGCAACAGTAACTAAAGCTACTACGGCAACGCGACTATTTTGACTGCCATAGGTGTAAAAACGCATATTATAATTTTTTGATAAAACACATTAACTTCAAGTTTATAAGTCTTCAACGCAATGAAAATTATATGTTTCGTAATTTTTCAAATTGTGGTACTTTTGAAATCAATCACCCATATGCATACGGAGTTTTCCAGATCAACCATCACAAAATGCACTAGTATCACGTTGTTTTCTTTATTCGTGTCTGCTAGAGTATAAAACACAATCTCCCTCTCGCATTATGTGCAGCCTTTTTATCAAGTTTGGTCTCAGATACTGAAATTGAAGGTCTTGATCGTTTTTCTCGGAAGTCATCTATGTAATATTTGATCGACTAAGCGCTTCACGTATGTATGTGCTTGGGTTGGGATACCGGACTTTCATTTTGTTATTTTACGCTTTTATATAATACGTATGAATTTATGGCACATACCTACATGTCCCAAAACATTTTTCCAAACCGCTTGAGAGATTTTCTCAAAAAAACCATAGCTTGTAACGTATTGATAGGATAAATCAACATCGCTCCGTGAAGTGGTATAAGACAACTTTTGGTTTTCTATATTTCGTTCTTCACCTTCTCTCCAAAATTTTCTTTTTGTTACAAATACAGCGTTATCACTAGTGCTCACGTAACTGTTCTTTTGCTTTTCTATGATAATAACATCATCTGTCCTCTTTTATAAGCAACTGATTAGTGTTTTTTTTTTAAATTTTTTAATTGAAAGATATTCCTATTCTATTTCGTCGTCGTTAAACGACATTTAATTTTTCATCAATTCTTGTGAAAATTGAATACCAGTGTAGTATGTCTCTATGAATATATGGTAACCTTGTGGACTTGATATGTTGGTCAACAATTTATTATATAAATGCAAAAGAATTCTAGTGCACATGGGTAATTCCGGGTTTATAAGCTCATCTGAAGTAATACTGGCGTAATAAGTAAGAATACTGTAAACATATAAAGTTTCAAAATCCGCCAAAACGTAAATTGTTATGCCCCATTTGGTAGGCTTATTTGGATTATATGTTATAAAACAAATTTTCGTTTGAACTTGATAACTTATTCGCCTGCACTTATATTTTTCTCAGGTATTCAACCCTCCAAAAGTTTTGAATTGATTTACTCCAGAAAAATATTTACCAATTCTTTGAATTCATGTTCTAAAGTCTGTCTTCCTAGGATCTATTGTTTTTACATGCAACAGCTAAAATATTTGGTTGAAGCATCTTCTTAACACATTAGAAAAAGAAGAGTATTTTTCTATTAGCTTTAGTTAACCAACACTTCTGCATATTTGGCAAAAGTTTCGTGCTCATATTCAGAATGACTTAGAGAAAGGTCCAAAATTCTTCCTTACTCATCCTGTGTGCCATCTAGAATTTTTAATAAGAGTTTTAGCCCTAAAGTTCATTTTAGCGTAGTTGTTGGTTCCCGATATAATTTCGTGTACGGGCTCATTAGTGAAATAAATGATACTTCTACAAGAAATTGAATCGGTTCGTTTACATTGGAAATATGTGGCCCTGCTATTTTCTGCCCCGTTGAACAATTTATATTATGCAAGGGAATGTCACGTCCTGCAATGTCAATCCCTACACAATCATCTACAGGTGCACCTTTTTTATCTTCCGAATCACTTTCAATAATTTGAATCCTTTCATTTTTCAATAGGGCAACTAGTGCGAGATGGATATTTGAAATGTATATACCACACTAACGAAAATGGCGTGCACAAAAACCGGTTTCTTGTGCTCGTTCTATAGGGGAGACTAGTTTTTGCGCACAGGAAATAAATCGGTTGCTTATAAAAGAGAACAGATGATGTTATTATCCCAGAAAAATTAAAATGTAGTTAAATTATTGAGTACTGGTGATAGAGGTGGATTTGCAACAAAACAAAATTTTGAAGAGGATGAGAAGAGCAAAATTCAGAAAAACTAAAAGTTGTCGTCAATTGCAAGAATCAAATTGCGGTGTTAATCGATCCAATCAATACGTTGCAAGCTGCTGTATTTTCAGAATATCTCTCAAATGGTGACGAAAAATATTTTCTTGAGGTATGTAGGTAAGAGAGATATCTATGTTCATACAACTTATATAAAAGGTGAAAAAAATAAATATCCACTGACCCATTTGAGATAGGTAGGATCAGTGACCAACTAGTATGCTCCTTCTTACAGACGGAATTAAAGAAAATGACGTGAACAAGTGCATTTTGTGGTAATTGCCCCTGAAAACCCCGAATGTTTATAAGTGATCGTTTCTAAAAATATCGCACTATGGGAAAATACAAAATATTCAATTTTCTTTTTGTTGAAGATTTATAAACTTGAACTAATTTGTTTCATTCAAAAATTAAAATGTCCATTCTTGTTGGGACCCCTTATACAAAGCGGCCAAGAACGGAAAATAGTCGCGTCGCCGTAGCTACGTGTAATAGTGAATTAAAGTCCATATTTAAAATTTCGCCGGAGCGGCGACATCGGAGTGGAAAGGGTTAATATATCTTTGGAAGTAGTATAACCTATATTATAAAGCTTTATTGCTTTTTGATCTTTTATTTTCAATTATCAAATATTTATAGTAATGGGCATTAGGTCATAAAAAAATATATATTTAAATTTCTATCTCAACGTTCCGTTATTACATAATAACCTCTTCAGGAGATATTAAATTATAATAAATTATGAAATTTCTTACTTGACAAATTAATATATGAAATATCTTCTTATTTGAATTGATAATAATGTAATAACGAAACGTTGACATAGAAATTTAAATATATATTTTTTTATGATCTAATGTCCATTACTATAAATATTTGATAACTATATTATTAAGCATATGTACAATTTAACATCCTCATTCCATATTTGTCGATATTCAACCATGTCATTAAATTTCAATAATTTGGTGAAGCTTGAGACATTCTATATACAGGTATGTAACAAAAACGATACCTGTCATATTTGAACATTAAATGTAATCATTAAAAAAAAATTAAATTGATAGTTGTTTTAGCGAATTTAAAAGTGATCGAATTTCTACGTTCGTTATTGAGGGTTCCCGTTATTGACATAAAGAAAATTAGTTTCAAAGAAAATTACAGAATAACGTAATAACTATGTAATAAGAATATTTATTGATAATCTAATTAACAAATAATGCAATCACAATAGTAATTACCCTAAATTCCTTATAACTCCTTATCGTCTGATCGTTTTTATCCTTATAAAAAGGAAAAATAATAAACCAATTACTATTTTCCTTCGCACATTTTCATTTAAGCACAAAAAGTTAGGTTAACATACTTTGAAAACGTCAAATTTCGCCAGCGTCTCAACGTCGGTTACATGAACCACTATCAAATACGTGACACTCAGTCGATAAAACAGTGAACTGCGTACAACTTGCTAGAACAATAGTATCAATCAACAATTTAAATTTAATCATTAACAGCCAAACAACGTATTTTTAAATAGTTTTTTGCAATCTAAATCTTCGTCTTAGGTAAAAGTTGTATAATTTACATATTTCTTTCTTATTTTATTTAATTTAAGTCCCAAAATATTCCACATTTGATTTCAAATATGTAGCCGAAGCCATGACGTCACTTCCGCTCAAGCAGCCAATGGAATGCAGTTGAATGGAAGGGATATAAGCTGCCGGCTGAAATCACTCTTTCAGTTTCCGCTTGAGCTTAGTGAACATCGGAGGTGAGCTTTACAATTTTAATCTTCATTTCTTTTGATCATCTTTATTGTATTTTTATTATTCTTGTTCTTTTTGCACAGTTTTAAGTTTACTTTATTTAGTTATCAATGTATTTTCACGATTAACATCGAAGATTTCATAAAATTTTATCGAAAAAAATAAAATCATAACCTCATGGTCAAATATGTTAAAATGATGAATAATGTTTGTCTCGTTCGTATGAACCACGTGATTTAAATATAAATCGGAAACTACTGATTTGTTTGTGTACACGATATTTCAAGATAAAGTGTACCAATTCATAATTATTTAAAAAAAAATTATTTTGTACTTGCGATTAATGAGGTTTTTTTTATTTTGTTATGCAGGTTAAACTCGTGATCAGAGGGATTATATCCTGCTAAGTTTGAGAAGTAAGTTTTCCGATAGTTAATTTATTATTATTTTTATATGTATACCAAAATTTATTGTTTTATTTGGTTTCGGTACGTTTATTGCGGTTCTTCGTTAAATTAAATTTATAGCAGTAACTTATGGACGTTAAGTTAAATTATTAAAAAAGATAACCAAACGAAATAATTAATTTCGATTAGATTGTTCTTAATCCCGTACTTGATATACTTGTTAATAAATTTCTTGGGTTTGGAACTTTTAAATAAAAACTCTTTTTTCTTTGACGTTTCGGCTCTTACATTTTGGCCTTTATCTCTGTGGAAACAAAACAATACAAGCACATAAACAAAACATTTTTTAACAATGCAAGTCAAATACATAAAAATTACATTAAGCAACTAACCTACAGATAACACGCTAAAATAGATCAAAATATTACAACTTCTAGTTACCTTCACGTTATTGCACCTCACTTGAATATGATGAGTCAACTGAAATCATGGCAAATTTACGTTCTATAATTCACATATCAACTCTCTGGCATGCGCACATTAGAAATTATTTTCGTTTACATGTTGTCTTGGTTTAGCTTTCTGATTACTCTATTGTAAATATTACTCAATTGTTCTATGTCTGTCCTGTCATTAACTGCATTACTATAGTTCTTAATGTAGGTCATTCCTTTGATTAAATGTTTTTTGAGATTGGGTTCTTTATCTAAGATTTCCGTGTTACAATAACCGAAAAGATGACCCGTATCATAGCTATGTTTTCTCAATGCAGTCTCTCTTTGGTGTCCTTAAATACGCTTTTTCTATGTTCTTCTAATCTAGTTTGTAGATATCTTTTAGTTTGACCTATATAGGTACAATTGCATTCATTGCACGGTATTTTATAAACTACACGAGTCATTTTTCCTTTAGGGATTTTTGATTTTAAATTTGTGTATAAATATTTTCAGAAAGATTAACACAAATATTTCAACCTTATAATATTAAAATAGCACATAAAAATTACAACAATTCCAAATATTTATACACAAATTTAAAATCAAAAATCCCTAAAGAAAAAATGACATGTAGTTTGTAAAATACCATGCAATGAATGCGATTGTACCTATATAGGTCAAACTAAAAGATATCTACAAACTAGATTAGAAGAACATAGAAAAAGCGTATTTAAGGACACCAAAGAACAGACTGCATTGAGAACACATAGCTATGATACGGGTCATCTTTTCGGTTATTGTAACACGGAAATCTTAGATAAAGAACTCAATCTCAAAAAACGTTTAATCAAAGGAATGATTTACATTAAGAACGATAGTAATGCAGTTACTGACAGGACAGACATAGAACAATTGAGTAATATTTACAATAGAGTAATCAGAAAGCTAAACCAAGACAACATGTAAACGAAAATAATTTCTAATGTGCGCATGCCAGAGAGTTGATATGTGAAGAATAAAACGTAAATTTGCCATAACGATTTCAGTTGACTCATCATATTCAAGTGAGGTGCAATAACGTGAAGGTAACTAGAAATTGTAATATTTTGATCTATTTTAGCGTGTTATCTGTAGGTTAGTTGCTTAATGTAATTTTTATGTATTTGACTTGCATTGTTAAAAAATGTTTCATTAATGTGCTTGTATTGTTTTGTTTTCACAGAGATAAAGGCCAAAATGTAAGAGCCGAAACGTCAAAGAAAAAAGAATTTTTATTTAAAAGTCCCAAACTCAAGAAATTTATCAACAAATAAATATTTACAATTCCTATATATATATTGTTGTTATTTTAATGTAAATAGCGATTTGAAAATAACACCTATATGATAACTAGAATGTTATAAATGTTATGAGTAACCATTAATTTTAGAATTGTTCTGTACACATATTTGATCCGAAGATGGCTGTACACCTCCTTAAGCAAAGGCCTGCAAACTATCTCATCATTACGTCCTGGTTCCACTTAGTTCTTCGCAGAAGATACAAAATAAAACACGAGTTTGAGAGGCCGAGGTACCTCCCGGTGATTGATTTACGCACATTCTCATATAGTCCATTGTTTCGCAACAAACGGCGAAGGTAAGAGGCAGCGAGAAAAAAGGGGAGACAATAAATCTACTTCCCCGCGGAAAGAATTTGCTGGCTAAGTATAATACGTGCAAATGTTGAAATATTGCCTGTCCGCTTCGCCATACGTTATCTTTCATTCAGTAGCAGGCGAACAGTACCTATGTATTGTGCATAAACGGCTTACAAGGTACAATAACTCGCTTTAAATACACGCCCGTATTCATATGCATGAGTTGTGTGGTTGCTGTCTTGATATCCGATGTAACTTCAATAGACTCGGATTTATTCAGTGTGGCAGATGAACGAGGGGTAATTTTTGCATTATCTCAGAATCGAAGAAAGCCAGACAATGGCCATTCGATGGTAATTTTGATATCCTGCGGATGGGTATGAAAGTTATAATGGACACTTTCAATCATTTTTTGTTGGTACCTCGCCCGAGCAGACTATGTGGGTTCCTTCTCGAGATGCGAAGGCGATAGGAGATTTTCATACACTTTCATATTAATATAGTTATTACACCATGTAAGGGAGGGCTTTAGATGACTTACTAATAAAACTTATCCTTTTATCCAATATCAATAAATCAATTAATCTCGCTATAAATAAATTACCAGTATTGAACGAGTTCAGGTCAGAACGAAGCCAACGACCGGAAAAAGCAGCCAGAACAATGCTGACTGCACGGAACTGGGGCTCTAGCGCCAAATCCTCCACTTCATTATAAGTTGGTTAATAAGATATAGAAGTGGCTAATAACTGATATGCGATACCGTCTTAGAAGAAT
The DNA here is from genome assembly GCA_033557875.1 of Quadriops clusia. Lineage (NCBI taxonomy): Eukaryota > Metazoa > Arthropoda > Insecta > Coleoptera > Hydrophilidae > Quadriops > Quadriops clusia. Next base: position 11,755 of record JAWQRP010003568.1, read on the forward strand.
GAGACGCTGGTCTCATCCAATTACCACAAGGCAACGTCCGGTTGGGGGCTGCCAACCCCTAAACCGTAATCCGACTGAGAAGGGCTTCTTGCTCCTGCCCGTAATCCAACGTGGTGTCCTCATCCCCTTCAATGCGACCTAGGATAGGGTGGAAATGCTCGGAGATACGGAAATCGGGATAAGATGTGGATTCTCACCCTTTCCCCTCATGTCCCTCGTCTAACAGCACACCTGTAGTCCCCAAGAAAGTTTATTGCCTGTGGACGCATTAATATTTCGCATGCATTAATTTAAATTGCTTATTATGTAATTCGGGAATAATGTTACTGTGTTCGGAGTTATAATTACACTCTAAAAAGGTAGTGTATTGCTACAACGATTTTTACTAAAATACAAAAAAAATACATCTTAAGTAAGAATTTAGCAATATTTTGTAAAAATTAATAAACCGCCGTGGTTGTTTTATTTTGTTATAAGTACATATTTACAATTTTCAATATTTTTCCCACAACATTTTAATATTGAGTTATTTCCAGTGCGGTATTCTAACAGTGTATGTCTAATAATTATAAATTCGCAAACGGGATTCGTTTGAATACACATTCAGCAATCGTTCAATCATTGCTTTCACTTTTCTTCCTGCAGAGCTGTGCTGATTTAATCAAAATGTAACCGCGGATGACAGCTATTTAAAATCTGCCTACAAACCTCCCTTGTCGGTCGTTTTTCTCACATGTGTCACGGTGCTGCAGCCTGCTGTATGAATGAACACAAAGGCCCAAAAAGAACAAAAGTCCGATCTGATGGAGGAATCTCCAAATGAAGCCGTATTGACTCTACAAATGGACGGTATCAGCGGCGCATCTATCAAAATGTATATCAACGCATTATTGTGGCACTTGCGACAATGCCTTAAATATTCTAATGCAAATTCAGAGTAAACCCACGGCTTGCGGCTGAGGCAGTCTCCTTTATGGGAGTTAGTACGATCTGAAATCCGAATGAATCTATTGAAGGCATATCGGGTGTCCCGTGGAAGCTCCAACCGTATCTCATGCATATGAATACAATGAGGCACATTTAAAATATGTTGTGAACCATTTGCGTCGAGTGTCTCTTAAGGAACTAACTTCTTGTCTAGCAAAGATATATGCACTTACACTATAAGTTCACTGAGAGAACACTAATCTTACAAGGGAAGGGTAGGATCATTGGACTCTGACTTCGGATTGAAACTAGGTCCATTTGATGGGTTGCATAAAAATATGAAGATTTGCAAATTTTTACGGGCAATGAGCCATAGGCGTCGAAGGTGGGTGGGGGTTTATAGTAGAAAATCACATATTTGTTTTATTTACAACTTGAAAACTACTAGGCCTATCTATTTGAAACTACATATTTAAGACTTT
>JAWQRP010003569.1:0-13160 GCA_033557875.1 Quadriops clusia
ATTGTCTAGGTGAATTGAATTTTTTGAAGTAGTTGTGCTACCAAAATTGTTTTCGTCAAATTTCTTAACTGAATTTTTACGGGCAGAATAGGCTACATGCTAAAATACCAAATATTACTGTCGACTGAGATACATTAATTTTATTACAATCTACCTTGTAATTAATTATATAGGATGTTATAATACCATTAGGTACACCAGGTTTTTCCCACGTTATATCTATATTATGTGAAGTTTGAGAAACATTCATCAACTTTTGAATTTTTTCAGGAACTGAAACAGATATTACATACCGTTACAAGATAAAACCTTGCATAACATTAATATCTTATAATACGTACTTCCTTCTTCTGTTTTAAATTGTACTTGAAAAATATGATTTTCTCGTTTAAAATTTAAGGTATAATTCGTATAAGGCTTTAATTCAACAATAGTCGCAAAATTTCCATTTGTTAGTTTTACTTCGTTATATTGAGTACCTGGTAGTACTTTATATTTGTATAAATTTAGTTTACATTTTTTAACCTCCTTCATAGTTAAAGTAACTGATATATTAGTCGGCTTGACCTCAATATCATCGGATTTTAAATCTACGAACAAAATTCAAATAGTTGCATTTTATAAGTTTAAAATTTGCAGGCATATCTAAATACATTACCATTGCATAAAGTTGTGCCATTTGTTACTGGGAGGTTTATATCTGTATATGATCCATCTTGTCCAATCAATGCAATTCTAAACTCATATCTTGTACCTGGATTTAAGTTTCTTATCATATTCTTTCTTACATCGTATTCGTTCCAATAGTAGTCCTCATACCAATTTAACCATGTGCTACTGCTACTTTCTTTATATTGAAATCTATATTTTTTAGGATGATAATGATTATTAAAAAAATTAGTTGGAAATTTTACAGTTATAAACTCGTAGTCAATTTCAACTATTTCTGGTCCACTCTTCGAAACTGGAGAACTATTCCTTTTATTTTCTGGACAGACTCCTGTACTGCAGGAACAGCTTAGTGAAGTACTATTTACATATTCGCACAATTGGAATTTATCATCAATAAACTCTTTATAATTGTAACATGTTCTGTTAATTGCTAGTGTAGAATAATCAACGCATCTTCCTTTAAAGAAAAAGAAAAAAACATTTATTTTACTTTATGCCCAGATTACAAACACTTACCAAATACATTCTTCTCCGAGGATGTTGTCTTCTCTTGGAAACCTATTTCATAATTACGATATTGCCCGTTTTCATATTTGATAATAGTGCAGTTTTGGTTAGCTTTCATTTTCAACACACGAATATCTGAATATTAATATCTAGTATTAGTAACAAAGGCTTTAAACGAATACAATTTTATACACCTACCTGCTTTAGAACAACTTCTTACTTCATCTATAGCCCAAAATTTATCATCAGAATTACCGATTGTTTGAATAAGGAGATTTTTGTCGTGGTTTTTATACTTTGTTATATCAGCTTCAAACGTTATTTCCATCCATTGTTCATCCTACAAAGCAAATAATTTTATTATCGATGTACGATTTATAATAAGCATTCTTCGTTCTTTTTTTACGTTGCAGAAGCAATACCTGAGTAGAAAACGTATCAGTTTTAATAAGATCAATCGCACCATTAGTTTTAAGGGAATTCAATTGAATCGTTAAGTTGCATTCTTTGCACATTTTAACGAACATAGCCATACAAAATGTAACTTCGTTATTATATTTGCTTAGGTTTCCCATTGATTGACTTACTCGAGCTTCAGTACTGTATAAAAAATTGTCTGAAAAATTCAGAAGTTATGTGCAAGTCTAACAATTTGAAATAACTTACAATTATGCACTGTGTACAGTCCTTCTGATCGCAAACTTATGAACACGCTGTTTATGTTGAATTTCTCAACGCTGGTATAATTAATCAATAAGTCATTTCTGCCTAATAATTTTAATGTTACTTTCTTGTTTTTCACCTTTAGTAAAAGATGTTTCCATTCCAATCCACTAGAAAATATGTTTTGGGTTTTGTGCTAAAATATGCAAAAATGAAATGTATTTCATATTTTCTGAATTCTTAGGTTGTAGTACACTTACATTTGTATCATATACTGTTCTGTTTTCACAGCCACTCTTTGCTGCATTTTCCATGGCGATTTCTCCAGCAAAACAATTTCTCATTTTGGTATTTCTTCCTTGCCAGCCAGCCGCAATAATCCAATAACAATTAGATGACGACATTGCAAAGTCTTCACATAAAAAAATGTGAAGATCAACAGTAGCTTTAAGGGAAATTGGTAATTCAAAATTTTGTGATTTAGGTTTTAATATTACATCATTTTTAAACGTGTCCGAGCCCGTATATTTCTTGCCTTCATAACTTCGCAAATCTAAAAGTTCCAGTTTAAATGACGTAAATGTATCACAAGAAAACATCTAATCACATAAATATACCAAAATTTTTTAAGTTTACCTTCCCATCTTCTATCGTACAGAAACCCTTGCTTTAAATCAATTGAATTTTGTAAATTCCAACTCTCTTTTGTCCAATGTTTTAAACACTCTTCATTATCACCATCTAACTTACAATTAAACTGTAGGGAAGAGACATCAGGATAAAATATCGTTTCTAAAATTTTCACAATAAAAAACACTACTAAAATGTACCTACTTATTGTACAAGTGAACAATCGCAAAGAGAACTTACTTGAACCATTAATTCTATTAGAATCGGCTATCATTATAGACTGAACATCTTTCTGAGCTGCTAAACAATAACTTGCCTCTTCAGAATTAATATACCGAACATCCAAACTTTCATTTGAATGCCCAAACGAGCAACACAAACCAAAAATAATTATCCTGAGGCAGAAAAGCATTATTTAATTTTTGTAAATTTATCAAGCAAAGTTTATTTACTACTGTACAACAACTTACTGGAAATAATTCATGTTTACGAAGAACTGAAATTACTATTACACTTTATCACAACATTCGAGCAAAATGTCTATACAGTACTGAAAATCAAATTTTCCGGGATCTTGATCAAGAGGACGTACATCATAATGTACACATTACGTGTCCTTATGATTTCATAAGGAAAAGATAAAATGAAGAGTGATTTCATGTTTAGTTAATTTTATTAACTTTGCAATATATTAGGGAAACTTTATGTATGTGAGTTAAGGGCATATTTTCCTCAAAAAACAAACGATATGTAAATAATCATTGCAATTACATTTTTAACGCAAACAAAACATGACAGAAATTCTTGCGCATTCATTAGATATTAAACCAGATCAATGTATAATATCAACAGCTTTCACAGGAAAAACATGTATCGCATTCAATGTCTAGCGAATTGGGAAACTTTCCTCAAATTAAGGAAAAAAATCAAAATTATTTCGTGTTTGCGGATTCTCTATTTTTTGTCCACGATGTTGCTTTTAGTTCCAAGCTATGATTTTAGAAATAGTAAACTCAAGTCGAATTTGATGGTTTGGAGAATTTGGAGGGTTTCCTGGATCGCCTCCATCACCACTGCTATGATCATTGGCGTAGTTTTCATGGTAAATTACTTTAAAACCATTACCACTTTTATGGTGCTCACTGTATTTATTTACGTTACTTTACCAGGAACGAATTTCTTTTTTATATTTCATGCAATGTACAATAAAGACGTTTGGCACAGATATTTGGGATATCTAGCTGATATGGATATTAAGGAAAGCAATTATGAAACGTGTAGAATAAACCAAAAATACAGACAAATTGTATACCAAAAGAATTTATTAATGTTTATGGTGGAATTAACTTTGTTATATGGCTCGATATTATTCATTCTCATATATGATTGTTTCAATTTATCCGATTTGTTTGGTTCTGAAGGAGGAATTGTACATGTGATAACCTACGCCTTAAACGGTTTAACCATTGTTCTTTTATCTCACTTGCATGGGTACTTTGTGGAATTTCTGAGGGAAAGGTTCGTTTTGGCCAACAATTTATTGGAGCAAGTGCGTTGGAGGCCCAAGATGGAGAATTTGGTTTTCGAGCAATTTGAAAAGTTGAAGATTTTAGCGAACCTTCACAATCAACTCTTCGGATGGAGTCTGTTCCTCATAAACGCCTTCATCATCCTCCATGTCCTCAACTTCGCTCACTTGATCGTGCTGGACGAGTTCTTCGGGGACAAGCTCAATTGGTACCTCTACGTCAGCGTCCTCTTGGTCGACTTCTTCGACATGTTTTGGAAATGTGAGGCCGCCAACAACGAGATGGCTAAAGCTTCCAGGTTGGCTTCTATGGTGTTGTACCACCATTTAGTAAATGGAGTCCCCAAATGCAAGAAAATCCAGTGGATTTCTGAAGAATTCGGGGAACGGAATTGTCCGTATATCAAAGCTGGGAATGCATTCGTTATGAACTTGAGCAGCTGCGTTTCTTTGATAGTTTCCTTGCTGACCTTTGCCACCTTCGTCATCCAGCTTAACAGCAACACTTTCTGCAAGATTAGTGCTTTTGATGAGGTTAGGGTTGGCATCGGGGATTCTTGTTTTCAAATTGAATGAGTCGATATGCAGTTTTTTTATCTTTATTTATAGTTCTAACAATCTCACATATTATACAGGTACAATACAAGTGCATAACAGCTTAAAAACTAGACTTATTTGTTTTCATTTTTTATTGAATCTTGTGCATAAACAACATCAAGATTTTCAAACACATATAAGTAGACAATGATCAATGTACACTCTACACTACAAAACTTCGTGAAGAAACTCTGATCACACCTAAAGATTAAACTTTTCTCTCCAGTATCACACGTATTTTTGTAGGTTTTAAAACCACTCACATTGTGACAAACTGTGCAAATAGTGCCACCCACAACAATAAATATTTATATCATTTAAGCAAGATGTTTGTGCTCGCTTAAGACTCTTCTTCCTCGGTGTCCAAGTCTACCAAGATGATGATGTAAGTGGCGAATGCCAACATAAGCTGGAATTAACAAAAAATATTTTATGTGGCTATCCTAAAGATAAACGATCAAATAGGGTGACTTACCTTGTACAGGATGGATCTGTCGAGGACAAAGCATTTAGCAGCGGTCAATTCCAAATGCTGGTGGATCAGCTGGAGCGAGAAGAGCTCAAAGTGCTCCTCCATCTCGGGGTAGAGGTTCCTCAACTTGTGAAGATAGAACTTGGTCGAGTTGCTGGCGTCCATCAGGTTCGAGGAGATCCTGACGATGGATATTATGCCCAAGGTGTGCATGAAGGCCCAGTAGTCGCAGGCCAAGTAGGACCTGAAGTAAGGCTTCCCTCCTCTGGACATGATCATCAAGTCCATGCACTTGTCGAAGATTAGGGACAAAGCTGCGGTTGTTGAGATTGCCATGAAGAGAAAGTACTCGTACCCCGTTATCCCGTTCACCAAGCGAGCTATCTCGCAAGTCCTGTCGTGGATGATGAATATCTTCTCGTAGATGGTGTTGTCCTCGTAAGGGACTTTCCCGAAGAGGGTTTCCGGCTTGAGGTTCTTCTTGTTCAAGGACAGCTTGCCGATGCTAGTAGCCTCAACAAGTCCAAGTTCGTTCAGATAATTGTTGATGGTCTTGAAGACGATGGTGCAACCCTTGTAGAAGATCGAAGTCTGGATGACGAAGACCCAGCAGCATAACCCTGGGATGTACAGGGCGATCCAGAAGAAGATTGAGAACTTAGTCCCCGTGTGAATGATGTCCACGATGAAGACCACAACAGCCGAACCGAAGAGGAAGAAGTACATCAAGTAGATCTCCATGAAGTTGAACTCGTGGTCGATTTTCATCTTCTTCAGGTCGAGGTGTTGGCTCACGAGATTGTGGTAAGTCGTGACCACCGTATGTCGGTGGTAAGTGGTGGTGATGGAAATCAAGCTCGCCAAAAAGGCCATCTCGTAGAACTGAGCGGAAAACTTCATCTTAGAGATGAAGCCGTAAAGCCGATCCCCAAACTTGTCCTTCATGGTGATCATTGCTATCAGGAAGCAAACGAAATACAGCGCCATGTACACTATATTCGATACTATTTCGAACCTTCCTCCAGGCTGCAACTTAGCATCGGCTTGGTTTTGCCCGAAGAACTTCGGAATCAAGAACGGATTCTTCATCCGCATGATTTCCGAGTTTTCCTCCGCTCTCTTTCCACCGACTTTATCACTTTCTATTAACTTCTCCAGGATTCCCACTTTAGATCTTCCTCACAAACAACAACTGATTGCTGCTCGGCAATTGATTTGACATTAACATCAAAGGATAACAAATGCAAATGTTACATGACCAACGATTATTATCTTTATTAAATTACACCGTAATGCCAAGTGCGATAATGCTATTATTCCGATTGAGAGTGCTATTATGAAAAGATAAAAATTAATAATACATCCCTGTGTAACTAATTTATATATTTGTCCTTATTTTCAAGCAGAATTATAATAATTAAAGTATTTTGAATGAAAAGTAAGGAATTTTTAATTCAAGCACCTTCCAATGTAACGTAACATAAACTTATCTCTCATTTCCTATGTATCTAGACCGCAGAAAATTGCAATCTGCAAAGATATTTTCCACTATAACAAAAAACAACTTTAATGTACCAACTTTTAATAATTTCAAATAATGAATTATTCACGAATAAACTTTAATGTAGACCGCAGAAACCATAAAACTCACACAAGGAAAAAGGAAATTTATTTGTATCTAAACATCATTTTCTCATTTTAAGTGCTTCGAAACTAAATGTATCTAGTTCGAGTTAAATCTATATACGTTCTGTAATTTAAAACAAAATTCAAAACATCCGACCAAAAATGAATTGTTTTCGGTAAGTTTTCTATTAAACTTAACATTTTCCATCACTGCTTACTTTTAACACTTTTCTATGTTCGCCCCAGAAATAAAGTACTTGCAGATAGATATTCTGAGAAAAAAATTTATTTTAGGGTCCTGATTTTAGCTATTTGCTCTTCATTAGTATATACAAACGACATACTTGATATTCGGTACATCACTACTTCAAAGGAAAGCTTTTGCATTGCTGCTCAAAAGGATTTACAATCAATTATGACCGATACATCAAAAAATGAAGGTTTTAATTCTAGCAGTTTTATGTGGATTACAAGATTGATTAAAAATATTTTTTTAGAAACTAGATTTTATCCCGATCTCTCCGGTTTGGGCTTTAATTGCAAGATGAAACAATACGAACCTTGTCTTAACTATTGGAAAAAGGAAGATTGGGAATTTCAGAGTTCCATCGATTTTAATTACGGTTATTTGCTCGACAGAAGATGGGAAGGTAATTTCTTAACTTCAACAAAAAACAATCACGATTACTCATTATTTTTAGACCTTCATTCTTCTGATGGCAAAGTATATCAAGAAAAACAATTTTTTCAATCTTCTTCCATAAAAGTATCTAATATGAATGATTTTGAAGTACCAATATCAATAAGAGCCGCAGCAGATTTCCACATTTTCATTTGTGATGGTGATTTGCCGTCTTCATCGAATTGCTATTGGATTATTGTCGCTGGTTGGGGTGGTAATCAGACAAAAATGAGAAAGTGTGATTCTAATACGATACCAAGCAGAAATAAAGAATCAATTCCCGATTCCTGTTTTCATAATTTAAAAACGGAGATTAATGTAAAAGCTCAAATATACGTATACGTGCATATAGATTAAATATTTGTAATTTCAGCATTACTCAAAAGACATCCTCTCACTTAACGAATGGAAACATTTCTCCCTAAAAGTGCAAAATCAAAAGATCACTTTACAGTTATTAGGGCGTAATGAACCTTTAGTGAACTGGAAAGATAACGATTTTAGAAAAGTTGAAATAAAGAACGTGTTGTTAAGTTTAAGATCTTGGGGGGAATTTAAAATTCACAATTGTAGGTATTATTTACATTGAAGATAACGAAACTAAAAAAAAACTTTTCCGAAACTAACATAAATAGGTACTTAAAATTGCAGACCAATTTTTATATACAAAGGAAAGTCGTGCGTCATCCATGGGATATTTGGAGAAGTATTTCAACGAAAATACGTTCTGCATGTCCATTTTCGCTAAAATGTGCAAAACTTGCCAATTAGAATTTTCATTAACTTGCCAGTTACGGAATGGCCAAGCTAGAGTATTACAGAAATTAACTGTACATGCAGAGGTATAAACCATTCACATCCTTAAAAAAATGAAATTTTCTCACTTACATTTTCCACAGGATGAAAATTGGAGAGAAATTATTTACGACGTTGATATATCGGAATGTAAAGGGATGAGCAAAAATCTCTGGATTAAAACCATTGGCAATTCTGCGGATCAATTTTGGGCTATAAATGAAGTGCGGAGTTGCTCACGTGAAGGTAAATCCCCAATAGTAATTCAACTATTAAATACAATAATTTTTACACATTTCAATATTATTAATGTTACTCCGCAGATATTCGCTTATTGAAAGTTAAACTCTATCAATATTGTCATGTTATGAAATATGAAAATGGGAATTATTACAATTATCAAATAGGTTTAACCAATCAGAGGTACTACGAGAAAAACATATTCGGGACATGTCCTAATTACAATTCTTTTGAAATTGGTAATAAATGCTTTGATTACCGACATATCACCAATAATACAATTCGGTTGTGTAAATATTCAAATGGTTACCTAGAATGTTCTTGCAGCTCTGGATATAACGAACAATATTGTGAATATGATGGTAAATACGCACATATATGAATAAGTATACGTATATTTTAAAGCAATATTATTTAAAGTTAAAATTCTTTTTTATATGACCAGCCAAGTACCCAGTTCTTACGGTACCTCCACAAATGCTCTCAGTGGATTATACATCCGTAACTATTCAAATAAAAGAAAATTCTTATAACACATCTTTTGTCCCCAAGCGATACTCAATACAATACAGAGAATCAGGGAGTGCTAATTGGGCACATTTCCTCGATAACGAATTTTATTGGAACGATTTTTCTGCAAAACAAATAAATAATTTGCTGCCGTCTACCGATTATGAATTTAGAATTGTATTAATTGCCCAAGATGGTATATACTCAGAAGAAAATGCTTTCTCAACTACTGTAACAACATTATGTAATGGTAAGAAACTAAAAAAAATTAATTAAAACGAAAATTAAAGATATTTGTTTCAGAATTGGAAGCAACTTATTTCACGGTAACAAAGACGAACGTTTCAGCTACATTAACCTTGCCAAAGGTTATAAACTTAATTTACAGAATTTTCATTTAGTAACATAACTTATTTATTATTCATTTTAGCTCCCCAACTTGGCGTGCAAATTGTATTTATACGATATAACCTTAGATTATCATGAAACACTTCATGAAAATCCAAATTCGATAAAAATGCCCAATTTAAAGCCAAACACAAATTACGTCATAAAGTTTCAACGAAAAAATATAAAGCAATTTTTCAAAGTATTCTTCCAGACCGACGAAGGAAGTAAGTTAAAATGCAATATTGATAACACTTGAATCATTTTTGTTTTTAAATGCATTTAGCACCTGGGCAGATAAAGAAGTTAAGAGCAACATCGACCTCTTCGAATACCATCGAAGTGACCTGGGAAGATCCAATTGAACATTATGGCGAAATCATATCGTATAGTGTTTATTATAAAGTAATTTTCAAGTTATTACTTTTACATATTTATTTATTATTAGTATTTACGAAAAGTTTACATTCAAATATTTAATTTGTAGCACGTCAATTACGTCGCATGTGAAAATCAAAACATTCAGGGACAATTTGATGCCAATGATTTTGCAAAAAAAGAATCTTTCACAAAGTCATACCTCTTAACAAACTTGAAACCTTATTCCGTTTACGCAATTAGTGTCGCAGCCAGAACGAGAATTGGAGAAGGAGAAATAGTTATGGATAAGTTCAAAACAAATCCTTCGGGTAAGTGTAAACTTTAATTTTAAAATAACGTTTAATTTTTGATTTATTTATTTAGTCAAACCTGACGACGTCGAATTACCACCTACTATTTTACCCTATCCTGGTACACATAATGTTCGGTTAGATATTTACGACAAAAATTGTGAAAAGCTTGATGGAACATCGCAATATGAGATAAAAGTAATATGCAATAGCGAATGGTGCACTTCATTGAAGACAAAAATGTATGAATCAAATAGCAGTTCAATTAACATTGGCGAGTTAGTCCCATATTCTAATTATACTTTGATTATATCATATAAATTAAGTGACACGAATCCAGTTTTGGAAAACATTACTTTTAGGACTAACTCTACCCGTAAGAATATTTTCAATTATTTTACTCCAATATGTATTATTACGTATTATGTTTATGCATATTAAATATATTACAATTTATATCTAGCTCCTCCTCAAATAACCGAATTCGATTATTATAACAAATCTGCCAACCGTGTAGCTCTAAGATGGAAACTCCCTATTCCACCTAATGGGGAATTAGAATCGATAAAATTTCAATATATCTATACCGATGAATTATCTATACATCAATTACAGAAATGTAAAATTTGGGAAAATTATTTTTGTCATGAAATTGTATTCGGGCGTTATGAAACTATGACCGTTAAGGTAAATTCTTACATTATATGTATATTTAGTATTAATTAGTAGTACAATTTTTGCAGATAACAGCTAAAAATAAAGATGTGAAGGAGTATTCAAAAGAGAAGCAATTAACTGTAAAGAAAACTCCAGAAGGTATTCAAAATAGAGATTGATTTTATTACAAGTACTAAGCGGAATTATTTCAGTTCCAACACAACCCATTGAGCCAACTTACGAGTTCGACAATCAGAATAATTTCATTTTAAAATGGATACACCCGAATAGAAGTAACGGAGCTCTTAAACAATTTTCAATTGATATACATGGACCTGATGGACGTTTGACTGAAAATTTCAATTACAATGAACATTTTGACCAACTGAATTTCTCGAAATCAATTAATCTTCCCGTAAGAAATTTCGATACACTATTTAAACAAAATATTATGATATTTTCTTCAGGATGACTTGTGGAATACTGAAGAATTAACAATTGAGATTTCTAGCTGCAATGGTGTTGGTTGCAGCGGAAAGCAGAAAATTGCAGTTGCAATTCCTGCAAAAGTTCCATCCTTTCAAGGATCAAATTTGGAAACACATGTGAGAGATGGCCGGGTGATGATAAAACTGCCTAACCAGAAAGATTTGCTCCCTCACAATAGGTAATGACTTTAAAACTAAACTAAACTAAAATGATTGTACATATTTACCGATGAAATTCTTTGTATATATTCTAGTGTCGTTATGATCGTAGTTGCTAACATCAGCAACCAAGAAGTCAACGAAAATAGGAATGATAATAACTACAAGAATATCCTCCAGACATGCAAAATATCAACAAGTTACATTTCATGGATAGCTAGGGAACGGTCAGCTAAAGTTACTACTATTGAAATTGGGAAAGGCGGAAATAATTTCAAATCTACTTCGATAAATCTGGAAGTATCCGACAGAGAATTAGAACCCGGAGCTGAGTATAAACTTTGTGCTGTATTGATAAACACGAAAAAAGAAAACTTGAGCTTTGCAGTCTTGCAAACATCAATTAAAATACCTACGATTTCAGAAAGTATTAGCCCTGGCTGGTTGGCTTTATTAATACTGCTAATAATCCCTCTAGTATACTGGATATACATAAGGTACGTAATTATTTTACAAAGTTGCTTAAATATTAAAAAAAATATATTGCAGAAAAAAGAACAAGAAGCCTTTGCGCTTAGATGAAGAGAACAATCCTGACGTTGTTCCATTATCACCCACTAATAGAAAACAAAAGTTGGAGGATCATTCTGATAAAATCATACCAGGATTACCAGTAAAGCAATTTTATTTTTATTATTATCTTTATTTGTTCTCGTAAATTTAATAATGCACAAGAAACTATTTTTATTATTAGGTCAACAAGCCAAAAATGCCCAAACCTAGTGCAAAAGAAGACCTTGGAAAACACTCAATGCCGATAAATCTAAACGACTTTGAAAAGTTCGTAAAGGAAGCTTTGGAAACGGGAGAACTGCAGAGGCAACACAGCGTGAGTTTTCATTTGCTATATTTTAACATTCCACTAGATCACTAAACAATTTTTGCATTTCAATTTATTTATTTTCAGCTATTCCCCAGAGGGCAGACAAAGCCATGGAATTGTGGCATTTTCCCAGCGAATAAATTCAAAAACAGATACAACAATTTAATAGCCTGTAAGGAACCATTTTTTTATTTAACAAAACTCTTCAGTAAAGAAAGCAAGTTTTTACTTATTTCGGTATTAATGTGTTTCAGACGATCACACTAGGGTAATTTTAGAAAAAGTCGATGGTGACCCGAATTCCGATTACATAAATGCTAATTACATCAAGGTAAATTATTTTAAATTGTTTTGGAACAGAATAATAGCAATGCATCAAAATGTATAAATTTCTCGCATGTTTCATTTCTTTTCAGGGATACAACGATGCACCAAGAACATACATCGCCACACAAGGCCCTAAACCGACAACGTTGAACGATTTCTGGAGAATGATTTGGCAAGAAAAGGTCAGTCACATCGTAATGCTAGCGAATGTCATGGAAGGAGGCAAAAAGAAGACGGAGCAATATTGGCCCAACATCAACGAAACTATGGATTACGGGAAGATATCGGTAACGTTCGTTTCAACTCAAGTTTTCGCCGACTTTGAGTACCGCCAATTTATCGTCACGAACCACGAGAACGAGGAAAGGAAAGTCCAGCAGCTTCATTTTACTTCTTGGCCCGATCACGGGGTGCCCCTGTATTCTCAAAGTTTGCTTCCATTCTTGCAGAAGATGCTTACCATTCCACAAGGCGGGAATTCGCCTCCTATTGTCGTTCATTGCAGGTAGAACATTTAAAGATGAATTTTAGTATAAAAGTTTGTACAGTTGTGATTACGAAACAATAATATTCTTTAGTGCAGGAGTTGGTCGGACAGGAACGATTATCTTGTGCGATATATGTCTGCGAATGGCTGCGAGAGATCGAATGGTCGACATCCTCTGG
>JAWQRP010003570.1:0-13158 GCA_033557875.1 Quadriops clusia
ATTAAAAAAGGCCACTGAGATAGAACAATTTAAATATGCGTGTAATTTCATCCTGTTTAATCTATTGGAGGCGTATTAAAACTAATAACCCAAATGACGCCTACAGGAACAGCGAGGCGAGATCGAACAAAGGAAACACAAAAAAAACTACACGGATCCTATAAATTATCCAGCATTAAAGGAACAAAGCGGCTGATGTTACAAGACTATCTATTTGTACGTTATACATAGCAGCTCTCGATACGGAATCTCAACCAAAATGTCTCATTACCCAAATTACGGCGTCACATCTTGTCCCATCTATGGCACCAGCTCAAGCAGTAAACAATAACACCTTCATCCACTGTCTCACGTAATGGAAAAGGATGCGAGGTATACGTGATGGCCCCCTGAGCAAATACAACAGATAGCGACCTAACAGTATCAAGTCCACTTTCAATTAGCCAGATAACTGAGAACACTTAATCTTATCCATTGATAAGGAAAGGGGGAAATGAGATAGAAGTTCCTTGGACGGTTTCTAATTGAATTACTCTGTCGATTTTATATCTGGGGCGATTTAATGATCTGATATTGTCCTTTTCCGCTCCTCCACCTTAAAATTTTCGTTATCGGGGCGTAAAAATGCCCGAGTTTCATGTCTTTTAAATTAGAAACACTCTGCCTTTGCCAATGGCTTCCAGTAAAACAAAACTCACGAGCGTCTATCTTTGCTTAATGAGCCAAGATTGATTTAACTGGTAGTAACGAACCTTCTGCAGATATCAAAGCGCCATCTTTTGCATTCGCTGTAAAAATAAATTGATAGGGGTTTTCTCTGTCGCACCGCGAACGCATAACCGATAAACTAGTAACTTTATTGTCGCACTGTACCCATCTTAGGCTTGGCACAACACAACAATACCCCTTACCATATCTTTCTAAATAAATTACACACACAATATTAGTTTGCATTATAAATTATGTACGAGACACCCAAGTGTAAGTACCTTTAAATATAATTCAGAAATGGATGGAAGTGCCAGGACTATACTTATTATTATTTTATTTAAGTACATAAAATAACGTTTTCAACGTATTTCAATAAATGTACCACATTTTGTCTTCATATGTAATGTAACGTGAATAAAAACGTTACTCTGCGAGACGTATGCGACATTTACAATAAATTTGAGTGCTACATAATAACTATCGATTATACACCACGAGTAATTTTATTTATAGCTTATTCAATTTTTATGCCACACTGCCTCTTACCGAGCCAAACTAGTTGGTCCTACCAGTAATGTACATAATACTTATAATGTACGCATAAATGGTTTCCACACAATATAACAATTTAGAGGTAGCGTAGCAATTCCCATAATAACTGGTAGAGAGCCTTTTTCATTTAAATAGATACGTTATATATTGCCTTTCTTCGGTTAAAACGTACTGTTAATGAGGAACAAGCTTCCACTATGTAAATAAATTAACATTCAAATTATTTTAAAGTAATTAAGTAATTAACAGGTTTATTAATTATTTTATAATTTTGTCCAAATATTGTTGAAATTTCAAGAGGTTGTAAATCTATTCGATTAATTAAAGTATTTATGGTGTACCCAAAACTAGTTAGCGTAAAATTGTTAGTAATAACGGTCTCCCAAAAAGTTAAATCCTGGTTGGAGGTTAAATTACAACATGAACTTTCATCGAAACGCACATAAAAATATTTTACCTTTTAATTAACCAGTATTAGAATTTGCTAATTAATCCTGCTGCCATCAATACAAGGCAGTGTTACAAACCTACAAATTTAAAGAGAAAAAAGTTAGTAATTTATACTCGTAAACGTAGTGGGTGTACAGCCAGTGTAGGTGGAAATTTCACAGGCTGTTTATGCAGTAGAACAAATTTGAATTTAATCAATAATAGTTCATGTGACAGGAATCTCTCATTTGCGAACTTCCAGAAGTAAATTCCAGTGACTATTGTGTTGCAGGCGGATTAAAGCTGCCGTCAATTCAGAAAATATTCATTATTTGCGATTTTCCTCACTAGAGACTTTCACAACTTCGTTAACTTTTACGTGTTAGGATCTTCATTTTAACATTTTACGGAATATGCGCCCTCATCCTGTTGAGGGAAATAGAATGTAATAAGGTATCGTAACGATTCTCAGTCTATTTATTCCCATGTCCAGAAACGGTAAAATTAATAAATATACCTATTAGATGCAAAATTTTGAAACATTAGGTGACCTTTGACTTCTTACTGTAATACAGGGATAAAAATTTCAATTACCCTTTTTTATTCCATTTTCAATTACTCGAAATGGATGGTTTTAAATGTTCACTAAAGTATCCTTCATTTGTATTTTTGCAGGCAAAGCGACTCGTACATTTGTTATTCCGTTGCTTAATTCACTACTGAATTAAACAGCGCTGTATTTCTTCAATAAAACCGTTTCAATTACTCCGACGCAGCGAATTGGGTTGCCGCAGACGATGTGAAACCTGTGTGGCCCTGGAACCCTAATTAGGATACAAAGATTTGGCCCAGATAAGAAGCGGCTCGACCCTTATCAAAGCAGAACTCCATATTAGTGGAAAAAACAATCTAAGATGTACATCTGTAGCGGGCCGATTTCTGTGATAAGGCGGAGATTAAATTGACAATAAAACACCGGAATAGCCACCGGTATTATCAGAGAAAATTTAATCGCTTTATGTATAGCTTAGAGCTCCACTTTTACATTTGAATTTAATACGCAGTTGCCTGAAACCCTCATAACACAAATAACACCTTTATTGTTTTATATTTCTATAATTTGGCCTGGAATGGAGCAAATTATAAATGGCAAAAGGAATTGAGTTATTTTGCTAATTCGCCTCCTGAATTCAGCTCCAGCACTGCAAATCGTTTGATGGCATGTCAGATTCGCAGTACATCCAGCAGAAACACACAAACATAAATCTATAATAACATTAGAACTAAGGCGGACTGGGAACTTGTGTCAAACTCGTTTATAACTTAGGTTAAAATAACTCGCCTCACTACAGTACAGACACAATGTTCCCAAACTTAGTCACACTTTGGACGTCGTCTTGGGGATTCAATTAGGTATGCATATCAGATTTCTCTTCCGCGTATGATTACATTCGCGGCAATTAAACCCATAAGCCAATTTCGTCAAATTTCACCCCTTCAAGGCTCCTCCTGAAATATGCACCGACTATTTAAGTTTTACGGTTGGCCTGACCCATTTTTTCATCTTTATGTACTCGAACAAAATGAAGTTAGCAGAAAGGCCAGCCGAAAGTTAATATTCTTATGAATAAAGAAAATATCTCCCGCAGTTTCTGGGACGGTAAATTAATTTAAATTTTGAATTAATCTAGTTGAGCAGGAAACGTGCCCACATCGGTTCAGAAGGGACTACGAACAAATATAGCTTGTAGAAGTGTGGGGCAGCTTGGGAATCTTAAATTATACAGTGATAAAAGATAAGGGCAATGCAGATCCCTGTGTAAAATCAAACAAGAGGAAAACTCCACCGGCCTCAGCATCGCCCTAACAGGATAAGATTGAAATACCATGCGAATTGTTTGTTAGGGGATTAAACACTAACTGAATTTTATTATGCTTATACTGCATATTCAGCTGTATTTAATAAGAATTACTGCGCCAATTAACTCAACGGTGAAACTCAATCGAATTATATAGATTTCACGTGCATCATGCTAAAGACTCACGCAATCAAAATCTTCTTTTATATAAGTAATCATCAACCGCATATTATTATCTTGTCACATATTCACTCCGAGATAAAGTTTTATCTCGAAGTGTATTATTACATGATCTCTCTGAAAGCAGCGCTGCCCATAAGTTCGTAAGCTTTCTTGCAATTTTCCCTTTGTTTTATTTCTTAACACTAGAGCAATTATCCTGCGCGATTATTTTGATTTAATGCAATTACGGTTGCTTCGAATTATCTTCACTTCCTCCGATCAGCCACGATAATCGACCGTGTAAAATGTTTCATGGCTGACTTAGATTTCATCTGGCATTAATTTTAAATGTTAATCAAGTAGTTCGTTGAAAATTCTCTCCTTGAATTATCTAAGTGTATTTCAGGCCGCGCGGAGTAACCATTAATTCAATTATGTAAATCTGCAACTAATTGTACGTACGAACAAATCTGATTTTTATGCAGGGGCACACTTTTGCGTAGAAATATTATTACCTTAAACGTGTTCTAATAAATATTAATATTAATTCTATTCAAAATTCTATCATGTTTATCTTTGGTGCTTTATTTAACGCGTTCATTAATTAAGGTCGGGATATGACTTCGGATGCATTAGTTTCCCGTCTTCCAGGTAATATATTTTCTAAAAGGCGTTATTATTCAACAAACGAATGCACCCGCCCCCTTGAAACTACTATAAGGCGTGAACTCTGGGTCACATATATTAAATTTCGTAGTTGGAAACTGACTTTGCAGTTGAAGTAATTACATTCACTAAAAATAGACTACTTACAAACATGATATTTTTAGCGGAAATTATTATGGAAGTTGCATTCTTCGTTATTTTCTTTTATTTATTTTTCTTTGCTTATTGCATTCTTGCAAATGGAGGCTAGTTAATTAACGAACAATAGGTTGCAGGTATGTTGCGTTGCATTAAGCTTACGTTGAACGTCCTTTACTAAGCAATAAACAAGAACTTTATAGTTGAGATGCGTCAAATCCCAGTATGATACTCTTTGTTTGTTGAGCAATTCAAAGATATTATACGATTGTTCAGAAAACTGTCATTTATAAAAGATATTAAACAACACTGGGATAGTGGAAGCATTGTTCCAATAATTAGAGTGTTCCAGATTTCAATCAAAAAGAATAACACGGTCGTTCGGCTGTTGTGACCGCGTCCAAAGAATCGTTAATTCGCACGCCTGCCCTTTTCAATCCATATCGCTTTTTTATGCAACATGCTGTAGAAAAACTGGAGGATCGTTGTGATGAGTTCGGTGCGCGTACTAATTTAACGAGGCTTCTGTTTCCTGTAATGATCAGAACGGCAGTGGCGTTTTCAATTTGTATTACACGTCTTGAGATCTGCGCTATGAATTATTTATGATGTGTGACACCGGGGGCATTCAATTGCAGCAAACCTATTAAACCTCATAAATCTCCCGTATGTACCCACTGTTGGCATCTAATTGTAAGCCAAACTATTTAGCGTGCCGAAGATATGTTATTTACACATCATTTTTCATCAAAACGCTCCGAACATTAGCAGTTTTCTTGTAGTATAATCGGCACTGCTGTCGTAATCTAATTTTGATTGCTCGTTTCGATGAACTGTGTAACACGACGACCTGTACCAGTTATTTCTATTCGTGTTACAGTTTATGGTGTAATGAGATATCCTGTTGGCATAATAATCATAATAGTAATAATAAGTTAAAGGTTTTTGCCATTTGTTTTATTTACACCAAAGTGTTGTTCTTATTAGAGACATATGGATCAGAAGTAATTGAAATTTTTTATAGCGTAAGTTTTCTCTGGCGCTGGCATTTTACTAACAACCACATTAAATGTATGTTAAATTATGACTCCTGAAAACAGAAATACTTTGCAATTATATTTGGTACACGTGCATAATTGGTGGAGGCGCGCGGTTAATTATTGGCAAGATAAAAATATTCTCACAATTTCCATTCCCAACATTTTTAAATTGTCCCAAACAATGTTTTGCACTGGAATATGGCATGATTTATGACTTGAATAACGGGGAAACACAATTTGCAAATGCGAAAACGATAACGATGGATATGTGAAGCCTAATATTCAACACACAGCTAATATCCAATAGACAAAGTTAATTTGTAACGAATCTATATGGATAAAGAGGGAACTTTGCAATCAAGCGGGTAACGCCAGCTCTGTATATAGTTGACCCAGCAAACTAGCTGGAGGCATAACCGCATCCGGCACATGTTTTTGCTGCAACCCGACAGTCAAGTGTCATACTCCCCCACCCTCTTCGATCGCTGCTCTCGCTGGTTCTGGTAAACTGGTGAACTGAAGTGGTTCTGGTTTCTCCCACCTCACTTTCTGCCTCGCATAGTCGCGCGACCATCCTAATGAAGCGGCAAGCAAGCATGATTATTGAAAAGGAACAATTGTCAGTTTCTCATTACAAATAAATGGACTGCCTTCGCTGCATCGGTTCAGGACCGTACCCAAAGGGAGAACTGTATATAAACAACATTTTTGACATAATACTAGACTTTAGTAATCTGTACGAAATTACTAACAAATGATATCTTATTCTTGAGGAAATTTTCCGTGTATAACCAACCGACGTTTTACTTAACGTTATACATTTTGATTTAAATTTATTCCATTAATTACAACCCAAGAAATCATTCTTAATCAGATGCCACTGAAACGTGCATTTACAAATCAATTTCATCAAACGGCCAAATTTCCATATAATTGAAGAAGAGAAAAAATCGAGCGCAATTAATTAAGAGATTCAAAAATAAATTGATCCAAATTAACGCTGCATCTCCAACAATTAAAAAAGCAATTTGATCAAATCATATTCGGATTGTTACGAATTCATAAAGAATTTAATTAAAAGTGTATGAATCAATCGGGTTCCTGGGAGATGGCAAGCTTGTAGGATATCGCTTCTAATTAAATTTGGCCAATTAATTTTTATATTTAACTTCCAATTAATTTCAACTAATGAGTTTTTGTGTTCTGCATTTGTTTCATTAACATTGCAAGCTCCAGGCGTCTACTCTATTCCCGCTTTGATATTAAATTTAGCAGAAATTCTTTTAAGCCAAAGAAGTTTTCCCGCGTAGTATACATTTTAAATTTAAATTACGACAAGACAAAACGAAAAAAGGACAAGAGACATTTTAATCATGAAATCTTGTTAAGGGCTTGCGATTGTGCATGTCAACTGCTTACATAGTCTCTCTGAGAGGAAGCAGAAAAAGAATGAGAGTTTATCCAAGGAGTGGATTTTAAAGGATGTATTAAATTAATGTAAACATGTAGGGTAAGTAGCGGCCTGTGTAACGGTTTTCGTGAAGGGCTTTCTTTGTGGGAAGCCCGAATTGAAAGTGTATTATTCAGAAAAAAATAATATATCAAAGGAAGTCATTTTTGCAAGCAGCCGAACAATTTTATTCCAAAATTATTTTGTAAATTGCAAATTTCCTTGACAAAGGAATAATAACGTTAGGTCATAAGGCAACTAGTTGCCTCGGGGGAAATATTCTATTTATAATTCTTTCTCCCTCAGTACGTTGGTTGCGTATTCATATTTTTATATCTGTAACAGCCTTCTGAGGAAACTGGGAGAAGATGTAGAGTGGAAAAGAGCCCCGTTAAATTTTCGTTTATTTAATGAGAATTTCATTTCTTGGGGTGACGAAGCTGTTGCTGCAGCATCAGTTAAATGTTTGGTTTCATGAATTCTCATTTTCTTCTCCCTGTTAAGAATTCATGTACCTACTTATTTTGTTTATTGCAACTAACATATTCAATAATTTATTTATTATTTTTGTTTGCTTTTATTCCAATAAATACCTAAATGTTTGCAAGGTACGGTGTATTTCATTCGAAGTTATTTAACACTCTGGCCACGTAATGCAGCTCGAATTGATACCGACAATCTATTTAACGTCGGAATCCGGCGTTATCGGATTAATAAACTCGTAATTTCAGGCATGTGATGGTTTTTGTTCTAGGTGACGAATTACCGTCAATTAGTGGTAATTAAATCTTTTCACCTCATCTGCTTTGGCTAGTGAACCGAATGGAGGCTGCGTTGACGACTGCTAGGTCAATAACCGGCAAAAACATAAATTCATTATAACCATCCAGCATCGTGTAATAAAATAATAATTAACGACAGCTGCATTACATAATACTGTCGGTACCAGAGTAATAATAAAGAGGTTACCATCAAAGCGAGCATGATGTGCCTCCGGAAACCAAATATTAATTCGGAGGCCATAGCGGCCGACTTGTCGATGAACAGAACATCTAGAGGAATTGCTTGTAATAACTTCATATTATTTGTTCTTCAGAATTGGAAATAATCAGAAATGGTTGCATGAAAGAAGTGGTTTGAAAATTAACGTATTGCGCGGTAACAGATTATTTTAATGTTTCTTATTTGTTGAGTGCAGCAATTTAGGCGTTGTGTTATATGTACTAATTGCACTGATTACACAATAGTGAAATTCGATATTTATTATTACTACTGAGGCATATATTTACAACTGTCAATTTTAACAATAAATGGTGATTGATTATCGCGCCCGAAAGTACGTTTTAATATCAAATATTAATACATGGTTGTGCCGTGGTAATTAATGTTGGCCGGGTTTATCTGAAATATTGACAGTTGAAAATCTTCTCATTATTTTAGCCCAAGGGGGAACAGTCACGGGAACCAAAAGTAATAGATACGTTCAATTATGACGTGTTATATTTTAAACAGTTAATTGAATCTATGATATAAGCCTGTAGAAAGTTTGACACATACATTTTGATATCAGGTTACCAATATCATCCTGAGTGTAATAATGCCTAATATATACCTGTGCGCCAGGTGATACGGATTTCCGGTTTAAAATATGTATAAGGTGAGAACCCAAACGCTGACAACAAAGTGACAAATTGCTTCGAGTGGTTTTCGTACCGCAATAATAACCAGTTGGAATGTGTAACATTTTTAATTTAATTTTTTCCTAATAATTATATCTTGTTTCATGTATATATAATACTTGTACTAATCTTAACAAGCGCAGCGAATTATGAGAATGAAGCGTTGCATCTTTAGAGGCAATGATACTTATAATAATCAACTTTGAGAAAAAATTAAGCCGCTATTCTTGCAAATAATGATGAAACAGAGAGAGAAAATCGTTTCGTCCGATTAAATTAAATAATCAGAATTATAATAAAGTAGAATGAACAGTGAATTAATATAAACAATTCGCAGCAAATATCAGTATCCAATTTCATCACGAAAATGTTTTTCAGTAATACGAAATATTTTCTGCTGACCATCAATCAGAGACTCATTGTTAAAATTGACAGGTGTAAATACACGTCCCTAAGGTAATAATATATTTTATTTCGTTATAAATGGAACATTACATATTATAAACTAATTATTAAATGGCCTGAGCATGAAATATGCTGATATTCATCAATATATTTAAACAAATACTAACAGCGTACGTTTTATGGATTGGTGTCGATGTTACAGGCCTCAACATTAACCCCGGGCATCGAGTTGCCTGCGCAGTAATAATTACTGCATGTTCGTCGAGTTCAACATTCATTCCCAATTCATAGTTTGCGTTAATATATGTTTGCATATTTTAGCACTCCAATTAACAAGTATTCTATGTCTTATAAAATTAGCATCTCCAGCCTCATGAAACAGCATTCCTCATTAACAGAACGCCATTGAGTTTACACTGTGGCTGTTAAGAAAGTTTATATCTTCTACCGTGTGTCGTTTTGTGTCGTTTTAGCTGAGGGTTTTCAAGTTACTGCTCTTGTTATAAGCGTTTGTAATAGCTTCATTCAAAGAATTTGTTAGAAATTTAACGCGTAGGACGAAACAAAACTTTCGCCCTCCCGTGTAAATTTCCATCAATAAATTAAGTAAAATTATATTTGATGTATGCCTACAAATATTTAAAGCACTTGGATACAACTGAACAAAGTCTATAATACCTCCGGAATGAATAATAATGTTTAATGTAATGTGTAAATTCGATAATGTTGTTCTTTGAAGAATATACTTGAAAGAGAAAAAATCAAATAAATACTTCAATAAACTTAATAGAATATAGAAAGACATACACAGAAGTTTCTCTCGGAATTTTCTACGGACGTTGCCGGCAAATGTATGTAGGAAAAACTTGATTTAAAATGTAATAAAGCAGATGGAAAACAGAAAGGTAAAAAGTTTGCGCTTTATCTACACAAACTTAGGATTTTCTTTGATACCCTCTTCTTGCCGTGCGATTCAAAAGGCAATCCAAAATTAACTTCTGTGCGCCGTCCCCCGAAAGTAAGAAAAGCGAAAAAGATTTATCTCAAACTACCGATGTAACGAGTAAAAATCGTGTAAACGTACGAAAAGAAAAAAAGGCCGCCTGCGTCGACGCTGATGCGGTGTTGGTTTTTCGTGTGCGGTGGCGGAGGATTGACAAATCAGAGCCTTGACTAAAAAGGGCATCGCGACGCTTAGTGAATAACAAACGACGTCACCCGAGGCGACACCAGTCGAGTCGCTCTCTTGGAATTATGTAGTTTTCACTTTGTGAAGTCAGCGGATATTTACGCAAAAAAACTATATTTCCTTGGAATTCCCGCAGAATGCGCTGTGGGGAATTTTAAATGCAGATCACAATCAGTTTTCTCGAACGTACTTAGATGTATGAGCAAAAAAGCGAATTATTTTCTCTCGTGGGTTGTTGGTACACTACATCTCTAGAAATATTTAATACTTTTCCAGCACTTTCATAAGTTCTCTCTAGTCCTCTACAAGTGTGAAATAAGGTGGTTTAAGAAGTAGAATGATTTTGGAGGGGGTCCGAAACACTCGAAATATAAGTTCACAATTCTCGTAAGAAACATAAGGAACAATTATGAGAAAAACACAAAATGGGATTTGAATTGCAAGAAATGCATTTACGAATTAGAAAAACAACAGAAAAAGACGCCAGATGTGGAAAAGTGAAACAAGTTGTGGTGATCAATAGTAACATAAAAAATATATTCAGGATGAATTTAATACATTAAGGATCTTTCTTCTTCTAATAAATAAATATACTAAAACCAATACCCTCTTTGCATTGGAAGTTCGCCAATAATTTAGAATAATAAGTCAAGTGGTGCACTTTACATTATGTTACAAGTGTGTGTTTTTCAGTTCGGTTATTTTTACATGTAAAATTGTCGAGTTGGCGACGGTCTCTAATTTCCTCTGCAGATTTCTTTTTGCTAAAAATATACTGTGTTGTCTGAATATTATGCACACATTTACAGTAAAAAAATGTTGGTTTGATGAATTTTAATCTTAAAGAAGGAATTGCAATATTAAATTTAGGATGAAATATTATACAAATATGAGTAAATATTTCAGGTCCCGGGCTAATGCTTGTATTTTCCTGTTTAACACCAAGATGTTTTTACCTGTGACAAGAAATAGTTGCAGGTCTCCTAATATCAAATTCCCAATTTTAAGAAACCGTTTATTTTAGCTTCACCAGTAAATTTTCACAATAGTTCCGTTGTTCTGTACGCAGAGTAAGCAAATACACTTCAACAACCTGTAAAAATTTTCAAATTAATTTTCATCACCTAATAAATCATGAAATAATTGCAATGTGCCGATTAATTTATGGCAGCGATGTGCATTGTAAACGCGCAAGCACATTGATTAATCGCCGAAAACGTTAGCCTGAAAGAAATAAAATTACTACTTTTCGAAAATAATGATAATGTAGTCGTAGGTAGAATTAATAGTTTTACTTTTAAGGCTATTTAAATCCGGCGAACGGGCGCAGAATGGAACGCCCAATTAGAAGCCCAGTTATAAAAGTAATCCTCTTTTAAATAGACCGTGAACACCATTTAGGTCCTACCATTAATACGTCGTAGGATAAAAGGCAATGCAAAGATATATGCCTTGAAATTTGAATGGTAATATCCACATAAAAATGCCCGCTAAACTGTATAATATAAAAGAACGAAAAGGATAAATTATAATCAGTGTCAAAACGCCTGAACAGAGGTATTATTAGAGAAATCTTTAATAATGCAGCTAAAAGCAATAAAGAAGGTTGTGTACACGGACCTCCACCAAGTGAGATGTTATTGTAAATAATTTAATTATATTGTCAGCTGGTGGCTTGTCTGTGGTGAAAAATCTCGTTAAAACGTCTTGCGAATATACTACATACATACTTGGCTACTGCAATATCTTAATGCGTACATTATAGCCAGATAAGCTGTTTATAACATATCAGACTTGTTATCATTAATTTCAGGACTAAGCTTAAATGTTCGGCCTCTTGTAACTTGTGAGTGCATCGTAACTTGTTTGTCCAGATTCGTACGACGTTTTGTAAACTTACTGCCGCCAGATTTGTTTAATATTATTCTCGCGAAATTGAATTGAACATTACAAGGAATCGTAAACAGAGAAACATGTGCTTCTTCATGTTCCACCCAGTTTTGTTCTTGTCACAATTTTCCGTTTCCGCAACCTTTATATCGGTTGGGCGACTGACGTTACAGCGCAAAAAGAAGTAAAATTACACGCGAGTCAAACTGTCACGGAATTTCTCTGACGTCCTTGCATCCAGCCGTCTTCGGGGATGCAGTGCATACGCGATTTAGAGGGAATCGCCGACCGGGGAATTGTCGCAAAAATAGTTCGCTCATTGGTCAAAAGCAACAAAAGTGGATACAAACAGGATACGAAGTTCTTATGTTTTATCTAGAGAGTTTTGGTACGCTTGATCTTTTGAAGTTTGCTCGGATGAAATTACAAAGGAACACTGCACACCGATTTAGTTCGCAGACGCGACCCCTGTGCTCTTCTTTTAAATATCTGATTTTAATGTAAAGTTGTTTGTTGCAAAGTGTAAACTTTTTGTTGCAGAAGGTTTGTATTAATGCAGATGCGCAGCATACCAAACAGGACCTTTCTATCAACTTGAAATCTTTTTAA
The DNA here is from genome assembly GCA_033557875.1 of Quadriops clusia. Classification (NCBI taxonomy): domain Eukaryota; kingdom Metazoa; phylum Arthropoda; class Insecta; order Coleoptera; family Hydrophilidae; genus Quadriops; species Quadriops clusia. Next base: position 12,780 of record JAWQRP010003570.1, read on the forward strand.
GTTCCTTGCGAACTATGCAATAGGAAATATGTATGGTTGAAATGGTAGAAATAAAATTTCCAGTACCTTCCTGACAAAGTCTTTATATATTTTTATCACAAGGATACCGGTTTCGCCACAGTTCTATGGCATCATCAGGCCTTTGTAGTCTAATCATCCCCTATTATATTCGCATCAACTCTGCAAGTTATTTCCATTTTTCCATTCGCTGTCTGAGTCTATTTTATTCTGTATTTTCTCTATGGTAAAACAAAAATACCGAATAAAATAGACTCAGACAGTGAATGGAAAAATGGAAATAACTTGCAGAGTTGATGCGAATATAATAGGGGATGATTAGACTACAAAGGCCTGATGATGCCATAGAACTGTGGCGAAA